>PVJS01013684.1:0-41677 GCA_004027185.1 Glis glis | reverse complement strand
TGAAAGGTCAAAACTCTGAAGAGCAAGCTGCCCCACCCCTGACTCTTAAGACCCCTAGACTAAGCCAGCTCTACTAGAAACACAGCCTCGCCCCAGGAACTAGCTAAACCAGTAGTAGATAAGAAAGGATCACGATAAACAACAATTGTTGTAGGAATTGGTTACTGATGTCTAACAGAATGGTAAAAATAAGCTGTAAAAATTCCTGCACGTATGCACCCTACCCCTAGCCTTTCCGTGACCTTTCTTTGTCTACTTTCGCGGTCTTTTCTCTTTAAATTCCCCCCTGCCCCTGCACTGGGGGTCGAGCTGCTCTCCTGCGTGAGTTACGAGCTCGGCCCCGGTGCACCGGAGATCTCAATAAACCTCTTGTGCTTGCAGCAAGCCGGTCTGACGTGAGTTTCTGGGGATGGTGCGGGGTCCTAGGACTGGAGCGGAGGGACACCCCCGAGTTCGGGTGCCTTTCACTATGTCAAAATTTAAAAAAACATGTTTTATTGGTGCATTGTAATCATACATCAAAATAAAAATGTTAAAAAGGACTGGGGATGTAGCTCAGTGGTAGGGTGTTTGACTAACATGTATGAGGGCCTGGGTTCCATCCCTAGCACTGAAAAAAAAAGGTGAACCAGTTTGAAAGGACTCCCACTTACCAAATTTGATGTTTGAACATCAATAAAAATAGACGTTACTGATGATAAAACACTGAATAAAAACCCAGAACTCCATAACAGTATACAAAAGTTCATTTGCTACAATTCAATATGATTATTACACTAACTTCTTACTCTAAAAATTGGTATTGTTGTAGTTAGATATAAAATGTCCCCTAAAGGGCCTGTTTAAATATTCAAGGGTGATATAATTGAGTCATGAGGGTTGTAATCCCAGAAGTGAATAAATCCATTGTAATGGATTTACCTGGGTGGTACCTGGTAGGCTGGTGGGGTGTGGCTGGGGATGTGGTTCCTGCAGCCTTGGGGATTATATATATGGCTCCTTCTCCACCTTCTCGCTTGCTCTCTCTATTGCTTCCAGCCTCCACGGTGTGAGGAGCACAGTCCATGTGCTCTCCCTTTCTGTGCTTCCTGCCACCATGCCCTGAGACCCGCGGTCCCCGGCCTCACATGGACTGAACCTGAAACCATAAAAAAAATCTTCTTTCCTCTTAGATTATAGCTGCAAGAATGCTATGGATACAGTTATTAAAGGGAAAGAATTGGGCATTTACCTTGCCTTTGTATGTGGAACTGAGTTCAACCCAGTTGATGAGGGGAAGCTTTGCAAAAGAATGCTGGCTAGTTTAAAATGCAGAATGCTGACCCTAGAACATCAGTGTTTTATAAACATCTGTGAAATAAGCAATTCAAGCAAGGATCACTCATGTTTGCTAAAACCATTATCTATAAGATTTATGGGAAACAGACTATTCCCTAAATGTGGTGGTATTGTCCCAACTATTAACTTGCTAATTACAAAGAAAAAAACACAATTACAAAGGAGAGCTCTAACTGTCGCTGCCTTAAACTTGTCACCCTTGAGTATCACTCACGGAGATATAACCTGCATCCTCAGGACCTCCAGCTGAGGTGCAGCATAACAAACACAGCACTATGGGTTAAGATTGATTCAACCATTAAAGCAATGAGTCACAACCTTCCCCGTGCACTAAAACCAACGGAGGGTACTTTTTTTTTTGCGCGGTACTGGGGATGGAACCCAGGGGCATTCTACTTCTGAGCTACACTCCCAGCCCTATTTTTTATTCTTTATTTTGAAACAGGGTCTCACTAAGTTGCTGATGGCCTTGATAAGTTTCTGAGGCTGTCCTCGAACCTGCAATCCTCCTGTCTCAGCCTCCCAAGTACTGGAATTACAAGCGTGCGCCACCACGCCCGGCTCTGAGGGTAATTTTAAAACTCCCAATTCACAGGCTGCACCCAGGCCCATTAAATCAACCTCTGCAGGTGCAGTCTACGCATTAGTTATTTTGCTCCCAAAGTGATATCAATATGCAACCATGATCAAGAAGGGTTGATTTAGAGGGAAATGTTTAAAACATATCAAGAGAACATAATCAGATATATTCAGAATATGGGCCATTATCTAAAATGACCGGCTTGGCTTCTCCAAAAAGTAAATTTTATCAAGAAGAAAAAGAAAAGAAAAAGAAGTTGAGGAGGGAAGGGAGAGGGGAAGGGAGAAAAGAAGGAAAAAAGAGGGTAGGAAGAAAGGAAAAGATAGGGGGGAACTGTTCCAGAATAAAAGGAATTTAAGAGACATAAAAACCAAATGCAGTGTACAAATCTTGATTAAATTCTGGCTGGAAAAAAACAACTTTAAATTCACTGGAGAAATCTGTAATTACAAAAAAAACCCAAATTTTTCCTGCAAATAATAAAGGTTATTTTTTTCTCTCGGTCACTGGTTTTATTCTACATAGCCATTTTGGTCCCTGTGCCTTCTCATTCTAAAATCCAGGAAATAATTGGGAAAGCTTCTGCACTTGCTGGCTTCTATCCCATTTTCCGTTTTTGTTTTCCAGCTCTACAGCAGTTTCTATCTGTGGTAATCACTTAGCATCTAACTGAATCCTGGCATCATAGAGGTCCGTGGCTCATCTGATCTCTTAATTCCCAAATGGAGTTTATTTATGCATAGCCATTATGGATTTTGTCATATCCATTGCTATGGTCTGGATATAGTTGGGGTGTGTCCCCCAAAGTTTCATATGCTGGAAGCTTGGTGCTCAGTGTAGTGGTCTTGAGGCTGTGGAACCTGCAGAGACAGGGCCCAGTGGAAGGTAATTTGCTCACAAGCGCTCCACCCATGGAAGTGATTAATACTGGTCTCAAGGAGTGCATTAGTTTCTGAGAATGAGCTGTCATAAAAGACCTGGCATCTCCACTGACTTCCTCTTCCATGGGTATCACTTGCCTCTTCTGCATGTTCTCCCGGCATTGTGATGCTGTGGGCCATGAGGCCCTCGCTATGGCCCCATGTTCTCCAACCTTAGAACTGTGAGCCCATAAACCTCTTTTCTTTATAAAGTACCCTGCCTTGGGTATTTTAGTATAGCAAGAGAAAACAAACTAGAAATCCATCCTTATTTTATTAGTTTATTACTATTTATTTAGTACTATTTCCTTTATGCCAACTCTATTTTTTAAAGATTTTTTAATAAAAAATATAGAAAAGTGCACAAAACATGGTGTAACCACCACCCAGTCTATAAAGAACCAGGAACCTGTCTCATTTACTCCTCCTCCCTCTTTTTTCAAAGGTAATGGCCTTCTTAACACCCATAATTAAGTTATGCTTATTTGTGAACTTTATACACATGGAGTTTCCTGGGGCATAGTCTTTGGCGTATGGTTTCTTTAGGTTCACATTACATTTGTGAGGTTCACCCCAGTTGTAGTGTGTAACTGGAGTTCTTTCTATATACTGTCCCTTTGGCTATAACACAGCTTATCCACTGAATTAATGAATAGATATTTGGGTTGTTTCCAATTTGGGGGTGCAGATAATGCTGCTCTGAACGTTCTTGATCATGTATAGTGTACGTGTGTCTGACTCACGTCGGGTGTATACCTGGCTGGAATTTCTGAGTAATGAGGAATGAATCTATTCTGTTCACTTTTAATAGATAATCATATGCTTTTTACAAAATGGAATTTTTTAAACTAATTTACATTCCCAGCAACAGTGTATGAGTATTTCTGTTGCTCTACATCTTCACCAACAATTGATATTGTAAGCCTTTTTAAAAATTGTGCCACATCATTCTGGCATGCGTATAGTAGATCTTTTGTGCTATATATTTCCATGATAATAATATTGCAAATCTTTTTTCATTGGCCACTTGGATATCTTTTATTGGAACAGATTTTTAAGAACTTGTTCAAGTCTCTTACCTATTTTTCCAACTTACTTTTTATGCGTGTGTAAATATATTTAAAAGGGAAGCTTTTGTATCATTACTATAAATGGAAAGTCAGCATCACATGCCGGAAAATAGAGGGTGACTATTAAAATAAATTAAATTCCAGTATTAGCTCATTCTTTGTGGTAGGTCAGGTTTTTTTATCTCATTTTGTAAACAAGGAAAAGGAAGCATTTCATGTTATCAGGAAGACTCAAAGTCAGGTGAGAAATCAATGACAGAATAAGCACAGTCTCCGAATGCACCCCCTTCCGGTTACTTATGAAAATGATGGAGAGAAGAGAACAGATCAAAAGTGAAAACAGAGCCTTCCTGAGCTCTGATATTAACTACTTAGCAGCAGTTGATATCAGGGGCCATTTGTGAAGCTTCTACTCAGCGCCAGGCACTGTACTTGTCACGTTATATGGGGTGTCTCATTTATTCTGCACACTGCCCTTTGAGGGTGGGTCCCCCAGCTTTAGTATACAGCTTCTATGTCTGACAGCTGGAGCTCCAGCTGTTGCGTCTATCGTCCAGGCAGAAAGAAGAAAGGGGGGAAGAGAGCAGAGGTCAGGCCTCCCAGCCGAATCATCTCTTTTTATGGGGTTCTTACTAAAGCTAAACAAATTTTGCTTACATATTTTTGGTCTTCCTTATCTGTAAGATTAGCTGGAAAATGTAGATCTTTCAGCGGGGCACTTGGCCATCTCCAACAATATAGGGTTTTTTAAAGAGAGAAAGAAGCCGGGTGTGGTGGCACACGTTTGTAATCCCAGTACTTGGGAGGCTGAGACAGGAGGATTGCAGGTTCGAGGACAGCCTCAGCAAGAAGTGAAACTCTCATCCACCTAGCAAGACACTGCTTCAAAATGAAAATTTAAAAAATGGGGCTGGGGTGTAGCTCGGAGGTGGAATGTGTCTGAGTTCAATCTCCAGTACCAAAAACAAATAAAGAGAAAGAATTTGGGCATGGTGGAGCATGCTTGTAATCCCAGTACTTGGGAGGCTGAGACAGGAGGATCACAGGTCTGAAGCCAGCCTCAGAGACTTAGTGAGACCCTGTTTCCAAATAAAAAATAAAATAGGTCTGGGGCTGTAGCCCGGAGGCAGAAGGCCCCTGGTTCCATCCCCAGTACCACACACAAATAAATAAATAAAATAGAGAAAGATAGGAGAGTGATATTGGATGGGGAACTGGAATTTTCTGCCATAGAAGCTTGCAGGGATTACCACTGGGCAGTTTCACAGACCTTGTTACCTTCAATCACCACCCCAATTCCCCTGCCTTCTCTCCCCATTTTTTTCATATCCAGCGAGTCTCTAAAAGCAGAAGAGAGGGAAAGGAGGGGACCAGAGGATAGGTTGAGAATTCCTGGTAAATGTTGCTTCCTTCCCTCTCGACACTCTCCTCTATCACCACCTGCACCCACCCCAATTGCAAAGACAAATAGTGGGTTGGGGTGGGGGGTGTTCTAGGGCAGGCCAGAAGGGGGGAAATACTGCTCTGTCAGATCCCAAATGGAGTCTGGGGTTCTGGGAACCTGCAGAGTTCTCTTGGTGCTGCCCCAAGTTTGGCAATGTATGTGAATGTTGGGACCAGCAACGCGTCACACCTGGAGGTCTCTGCAGCGGCCTGGGCCAGTACATGAGAAGGAACAGTGATGTGCTGTGCCTGAGGAAAGGTTGGGGTCACCCCACAGAAGTCCCTCTCAGCCTGAGGGGCCTGGGAAAGTTCATCTGATCCCATAGGGAGGAGCTCAGAGGTTAGAGGGGGAGGCTGGAGCTAGGAGCTGCTTATGAGGTCACCAAGCGAGTGGAGCCAGCTCTCTGGGGGAGGGTTTGGAGACAGAGCTGGTGGAGCCAAAGGGAGCTAAGGCGGCTTCTCTCCCAGGGAGCCATAGGAACATGAAGAGTTGGGACGGTGCTAAAACGTTTCCACAACAATCCTGCACCATCCAGAGCACTTCCTAGGTCCAGAAGGAGGCCTCTGCCTCCCCTACACCCCAGCTCAGCCCTCAAGAAGAATTAAGCCTTGAGAAGAGAGGGGGCGGGGCGGTGCAGAGGATCTCAGAACCAGACCACACCTCCCACTTCTGTGCCCGCTGTTGGATGGCACCAAGTGAGAGCAGACCCAGGGCTCCTACCCCAAACCCTTCAGGAGCCCGCCTGGCCCGTGCCGAGGCAGGGTGGGAGAAAAGGAGAGGAAATGAGGCTTAAATAGTATTGAAAACACAGATTTGGACTGTAGGAACTGAGCTTCAACTTATCAAAGTGACTGGAGGTTTATAGGATTTGCCCAAAGTGTTGGTTGATAAGGGATGAACCAGAGTGATCTGAGAGGGTGCATTTGAATGCTCTAACAGGAAACATAATAGGTAAATATTCTTTCCTGTTTAAACCTACTGAGTTAAGGTGAATTCATTAACTGGTTACAATGAAGATAACTGCCATTTATTGAGCACTTACAAATTGCTATGTGACACTGCATAAATCTTTCATAAGCCATCTCTTTTATCCTCAGAGCCCATTTTACAAATGAGAAAACAGAGGCTTATAGGGATTAAAAGCAGATACTTCTATCTATGCACTGTTTCATAAAGTAATTAGCATGTACCATGTCCCTGGTGCGGTGCCAAGTGTTCAAGATACATTATCTGGACGTATCTTTCAGCCTCCCTGTTGGAAGGCATTATTCTCCTTATTTATCAGATACCTACAAGAGATGAAGGAACTTGCTGAGATACTATGTGTAGACAACCTGGGAGCTGGTAGACTTACCCAAGTCACTGGTTTTAGAGATTAATTCAGCTTAGATCCTACCTACCCTCAGGGTGCTGACAAATGGGGAGATAAGACAACTATACTGCCAGAGAAAGAGTGGGGAGTGTGATAGAGGACCCGCAGAGAGAGCAGTACAAGAATCACCAGAAGAATGCTGCAGAAGGGCAAAAGCGAGCCTTCAATTTCCTTGAAACTCACAAAACTGCTTTGTAAAATTCTGCACACACAGAATAAAAAGTGGTGCAGCTACTGTGGAAAACACTACAAGAGTTCCTCAAAAAATGAAAAATACAATTACCATATGGTCCAACAATTCCACTTTTGGTTATATACTCAAAAGAACGGAAAGCAATATTTGTATTGAGAAATATTTGTATGCCTGTGTTCATAGCAACATCATTTACAATAGATAAAATGAGGAAACAACCCAAGCATCCATCAACAGATGAATGGACAGCAAAATGTGGTGGTATGTACATACAACAGAATATTATTCAGCCTTAAAAAGGAAGGACACTCTGATACATGCCACATGGATGAACTTTGAAAATATTATGCCACCGGAAATAAGCCAGTCACAAAAACACAAATACTGTATGATAACACACATCTGAGATGCCTGGAGTAGGCAAATCTACAGAGACACAAAGTAAAATGGTAGTTGCTAGGGGGAGAGGAATGGAGAGCTTTTTAATGGATATAGAGTGTTCGTTTTACAAGATTAAAAAAAAGAGTTCTGGAGATCAGTTCATAATGATGTGAATTTACTTAACGCTACTGAATTATACACTTAAAATGGCTAAGATGGTAAATTTCATGTTATGTGGATTTTTCCACTATTAAAAAATAAATTAGAGATACTGGGGAATGAAATCGACTAAATTATGTTAAATGTATGTACCAATATGTAACAGTGAACCCCCCATTATGTATAATTATAAAACACCAATAAAAATTTTGTTTAAATGAATTAGAAATTCTGAACACAATGAGTATTTATGACCTACCTGGATACTGGCCTCTGTTTTTTTTTTTTAGTTTCTATTCTTTAGAAGATCACTCGCTCACTACCGGCCAACAGAAAGAAAAATAATTGCCTTTGAAGTCATATTTCAGTTTGGCTTTGCTGATGCTGACTCATTGCATTTGTGCTAAGAGCTGCATTACCTAAATGAAATTCAGGTTGGAAAGGGGTAAGAAGGAATAATTTTTCTCTACAGCCTTCCTCCTCTGAACCACGCTAATCCAATTTCTGGCTGTGGGTCATGTCTATGCTTCCAGGAATGACTGCCTGGTTCTGTCATGGTCTTGAAACAAACAGAAGCATTAGAACATACCAGGGTACACAGGGATATGAAATTTAGAACTATTATTCTAAAATAAATTAATGATTACAGGGTCTTGGGATTGCTTTTTTTCCTGCATTTTAAAAATATTACTTATGTAGCTCTGAGTGGATTTTAATTCTAAATAGTCATTGATTTTGCATCCTTAATAAACTACTCATTCTTTCTTTAGCAGATGTGGTTGCTGGAGGGCTTGGAAAAAGAGGTTAGAAGAACAGAAAGGGGAAATTAGATGTATGTATGTATGTCTCCTGGTCCATTTGACCTTGTTCCATTTAACCCCATGAATTTACTCTTTCACTGAGCAGCTATTTCTTAATTTCCTACTATGTAGCATGCACAGTGGGATGCAATGACAGATAACACAGCCATGGTGCCTGCCTCATGGACTCATGGTCAGTTGGGAAAGAAAGACATTGAACAAACAGTTTCATAAGTAATTGTTGGACTACAATTGTGTTGTGTCATGGAGCAGGTTGGAGTCCCTGCCCTGTCTGGGGCAGGGCGGGGGTGCGGCTGGAATGGTCCCTGAAGTTTTCCCTAAGAAAGCAGTATTTAAATTTAGACCTGAGCCGGGTGTGGTAGTGCTTGCTAGTAATCCCAGTTCTTGAGAGGCTGAGACAGGAGGATCCGGCTTCGTAGCCAGCCTCAGCTACTTAGTGAGGCCCTCTGCAACTTAGTGAGACCCTGTTTCAAAATAAAGAATAAAAAATAGGGCTGGGGGTGTAGCTTGGAGGTAGAATGTCCCTGGGTTCAATCCCTGGTACCGCAAAAACAAACAAACAAATAAATTTAGACCTGATAATGAAGCCAAAAGACAGCTTCCTTTATAGGTTCCTTCCTTCATAAAATTCAAAGATTTCATTTGAATTTTAATGTTGAATGAACATTTTGCCAACACATTTCTTGTGTAAGATTTTGGAAAAGTACACAGAGCAATGTGAGTTTCCATAGCATGGATCAGTGGGGGGACCTCCCACTCTGTTAATAAACATCTGTTGAGCGATGTGTGAGGGTACTGGCTTAGGTACTGCTTGGGGGACATAATAAATAATAATACATTCCAGGTGTAAGAAGCTGAGCATTTCCCAACAATGTTCTCATATATCATCTCATTTTCTCCATAGGGGAGATAAGACAATCATTCTCTCCGTTTTCTAGGAAACAAACTTTGTGGGGTCTGGTTAAGTGATTTCCCCAGTGTCATACGACTTCCAGCACTAGGATTAGAGGCAGTCCTCTCAACTCCAAGCCCAGGGTCCTCTCCGCTCTACCCCTTGCCTCTCCATGCTTTTAAGGAACAAAGTAAGTAGCTGTTGTCATTTTCTACCCAGCACCCATTTCTTTCTTTTTTTTTTTTTTTAACTTGGGGCCACAGCGTCCCGGCCATCCTTTCCTCTTGGCCATGTGGTTGAGGTGGGGAAAACCTCATCTTGCCTTTGCTCCAGGGTGAGCGCATGGCCCAGACCACTGTTGTGTGAGTGTGAATGACAGGAAAGGCTCCCCTCCCCAGGCAGAGCCAGGCCTGCTCTAAGACAAAGGCTTGGCGAGTTCAGCCCACACTAGACTTCAGCCCCTGCTTGTCTTCTTCGCAATGGACACCTGGCACAAATACTTGTGGTGGTATGACCAATGTCTGAGACCTGGGCACTCAGGTTCAGATGCATAACTGACCTAAGTCATAAGATAAGCCAGGCACTTTTCTAGAAAGAGTGGCTCTCTTCCATTAAAATTGTTACATGGGTGTCCGCATGTTCCCTTCTGAAGGCAGGGAAGAGCCTGATCAAGAATTAGGCCTACACACAGGAAAGAAAATCTGAGAGATGGATAAATAAATTTCTGATGATATTGAGCACCAGGGAGCAATCTAGTGCTACCCCTGGACACTCGTAAGTTCCTGGAGGGTAGGGACTTTGCTTAGTATTTTTCAAAGCTCTATCCCCCATGTTTAGAATAGTACCTGGCACACGAGAAGCAGCCAATAAATATTTGTCAAATGATTGAGACAATACATTCCTTTTTTGTATATGTAACTGGTTTCTTAGAAGTCTCAATTCATTGGGATATAAATAATAAATCAAATAACTTTTTCCCAGTAACTGCTCTTTCATGTCTCCTTTCTTCTGGTTAGCAATTCCCTTAGAGAATCTTGACCCAGTTGCTTTTTTTATCAGCAAGCCCTTCAGGAGGTAGGTGTTTCCAAACTACCAGTGACTTATTAGGGTTTCTTTCAACTTAAAAGTGGACTACTTCATATCTTATTTCCCCAACTTTCGGCCTTTGCATGCTTTCAGTACAATAGGGAAAAATCCCACTCATCCTGTTTATCAGGTTTCAGTGGGGTCAAAACCAATTCACAGAAATAGTATGAACTTTAAAGAGAATATGATGACATTTCAGATAAATTCAGGAATGAGAGTGATATATACAAGGTGGACTGAGGGACAAATGAAGACCTAAAAAGAGATGGAAAGTGGACAGTAGGAGGAAGACCATAAAAGACAAAATCAGATTTGAGAATATTAAGTATAAGCTAATGACTTTGGCCTTAATCTAACTAATGGTGTTTTAGGAAAATTAATCTGGCTGAGGCATGAAGGGTAAATGAGGGTGAAGGAAACCTGGAGGGGTCTAGGCCAACTGAGGATCTATTTTAATATCTCAGATGTGCAATGCTGATTAAAAGGAAGAGACTGATTTATAAAAAAGAATTTGTTGTTCATAAAATGTTTCAAGGTCTTAAAACACAGGGTTTAAAGTTTTTTAGAGAAAGGAAAGCATTAAGACATCTTGAAATAATATGAAGAATATTACTGGTAAAGAGGTAGAGTCATATATAATGAAGTATAATTTCCACCACATACCTAAGAGTTATTTATAAGGCTGCACACTGAGCCCCATAATAATTTGACCCTGAATGGCCCATAACAAGGTAGCTAGTTTAATATGGGCAGATATAATTCCAATTTAAATTTTACACTGACTATACTGGCTTATTGAATAAATGAATCTGAAATCTTCATGCCCATCTAAAAATGGAATCTGGGATGTGGCTTGACTTTCTGTTTGGCTTATACAGTTACTCATTTCCATGCAATGGAAATTAAAGAAAAGAAAATCCAATAAGTGATTTGTAATTTGCTTGGGAAGAATCATTTCCTAATTTTAGTTCAATAAGATCTTCTCTTTTATTTTAGCAACGGAAAAAACCCCACATGCATGGTAAATACTGCTTTTGTTTGATTTTTATCACTCTTTCTGGCTAGTTGGGAGGAAAAGTGGTTCCTTAAACACTGATGCCCAGCGTTTCCCCACTAAGTATTTCTGGCATAGTTTTCCTCTGATTCAGCGTAGTTGCTGAAGACACATTAAACTGGGAAGAGAATTCAAAGGATTTCAGAGGCCGAACTGCATCACGTCATTGACACTGTGTGCAGTCACACCATTTAAGGAGATCTTTTTTTCTCCCTGATATTTTGCTTTTGAAGATCACTACTTAAGAACATATTCTTAGGCAAAATATCAGCAACGTCTACCCCCTTGGATTTGATTCATCAAAGATACAATCTGAATGTCACCCCCTCTTTTTAAAGTTACTCTATTTGTAAAGTCCAATTCTGTAATTATGGAACTGCAGGATGAGTAGCTGCAATGCAGTGCAGAACCTGAGCTCTTTACATAAAAACTTTATATAGACAGAACCCAGATACCTTTACTCTACAACTACATTTAGGCTTTGTTTTATGTATGTCTGAAGATGAACATCTTTTCCATTTTCACATTAAATTTTGGTCAGATTTACCTTAATTTTCTGAGTTAGCCAGGCTTGGAAATTTGGAATCATTGTCTGTTCTCTGTTCTTCTCCAACAATAATGGCCAACATATTGAGTGCTTACTAGGTACCAAACTCTGTGTTCAGCCCTTTACATAGGATATTTTAATAGTCTCATAGTGGTTATTTTAAGTATATACTGTTGTTATCCTCATTTTATAACTGAGGAAAGAGTTATAAAGATAAGTGTCTTACCCAAGGTCACATAGCTAAGTGGTAGAGCCAGGACAGGACGCTAGTAATATAATGCAAAAGTTTATGTTGTTAACCAGTCTTTTTATTCTGCCTCCCAATAACATTAACATATTGATCTATTGATTCACTTATTTATTCATTAATTTATTCCACAAACACAAACATTCAATCATTTATTAAGCAAATCAGAGACCATAACAGATGCTAGGAATTAAGGCAAGGCTTCTAATCTAACAATTTAGGGAGCCAAACATGTTAGCAAAAAATTAAAGCATGAGTGTTGTTTCTGTTCTTTTTCTATAAATTTGGATGCTTTTCGCTACAAATAACTGGGAGCCTTACTAACAAAAGCTTAAACAATTAAGCAATATGGGCATTTACTTACATCACATCAATAAGTTTGGAATTTGGAGGCTCAATGATACTATTAAGGATTGGAGCACCTGGAATCCTGCTTCACTGTCCACAGTATAGCAGAGACATCACTCCTCATGTTAACAAAGTGGCTGTTACGGTGCTAGACATTATGTCCTTACACTAGAGCATCTGGAGCAGAAAAGAAGATGAACAGAAAAAGCTTCCTTTTTATATCTGTTCTCCCTTTTATTAGGGATATTTATTTATTTATTTTTCCAGAAGCATCCAGCAGGCTGCTTCTTATGTCTCAGAGGACAGATGGATAGAGGATAGGCCAACTTTACTGATAGTGTTTGCCATACCTCTTTCCAATATGAGTGCCAAAAGACAGGTATATAGAAAGTGCTGTGAATGCAAAGATAAAGAAATGTTTCACTTTGCCTAGAAGAACAAGAGATGTGTGTGTGTGTGTGTGTGTGTGTGTGTGTGTGTGTTACTGGGGATTGAACCCAGGAGCAATTTTATTTCTTATTTTGAAACAGGATCTTGAACAGGGATTGAACCCAGCCCAATTTTATTTCTTCTTTTTTTTTTTTGTGGTACTGGGGATTGAACCCAGAGGCATTCTACCTCCGAGCTACACTCCCAGCCCTATTTTTTATTCTTTATTTTGAAACAGGGTCTCGCTAAGCTGCTGAGGGTCTCACTAAGTTGCTGAGGCTGGTCTTGAATCTGCAGTCCTCCTGTCTCAGCCTCCCAAGTACTGGGATTACAAATGTGTACCACCATGTCCGGCAAGAGATGCCCTTTTAGAGACTGAGACATGTAAGCTGGTGTTTTGAAGGGTAGATAAGACTTTATCAGACAAAGGACAAACATCACATAATCCAAGACGTAAGTGGACTTTGAAGAGTATTCAACACTTTGATCTCCTTCACTGTATTTTCCAAATTGGCCTCAATCCTTTCTGTGACCCATGCCTCCAGCCAACTCAGAGCCATTTCATGGCTCACTTTCTTGCTTTGATCAAGGAAGATTTTCGACTACATAATATGTAGTAGAAGATTCAAGATAATATAAATGCAAGAAGCATGGTATGGCTGGGATACAGAACATACCCTGGAAAAGTTCATGTATTGGCAATGTAAAAATGTTGAGAGAGCCGGGCGTGGTGGCGCACGCTTGTAATCCCAGTACTTGGAAGGCGGAGACCGGAGGATCCAGGTTTGCGGCCAGCCTCAGCTACTTACTGAGGCCCCCCGCAACTTCGTGAGACCCTGTTTCAAAATAAAGAATAAAAAATAGGGCTGGGGGTGTAGCTCGGAGGTAGTACGTCCCTGGGTTCAATCCCTGGTACCGCAAAAAAATAAATAAATAAAAATGTTGAGAGGTGAAATAAAGGAATCATTAGTGTTCCAGTCGCATCAGTGGGTACATCCATTGTTGGGTTAACAACTTGAATGGATTTACCTGGCGGTGATATGGGCAGGTGGAGCATGGCTGGAGGAGACAGGTCATTGGAGGTATATGTGTCCAAGGGCCCCTTCCTGGCCCTCTTTCTCTTCCAGCCTCCATGATGTGAGAGCAGCATTCCTCCGCACACCCTGTCACTGCCTCCATCATTTATGGTGGACGGTACTTGCTCCGTGGTCCTGCCACGGAAGGTTGCTGCTCTAGGTGGCTACTGAAAAGAAGTGTCTCATGTGAAAATGATTGTAGTGGAGTCAGAGATGATAATATGGAGAAAATATATTTAACAATTGGGGCAGTTGGAAAGGAGGCAGCTGGAATCTCCTTGGATCCTACAGCCAGCACTCTTCTTTTATAGAAACTTTAAACAAGGCATTATAAAAGTTGATCAAGCACAGAAGCCAGTAAAATGTCATGGGTTAAGATAGGGAAGGACAGTGAAGCAGTCATATGACAAACTTAGAGGAAGGAAGAGTTAAACATTACTGGGTGGAGAAGACATCAAAGACCACACTTTATCGATTACATCAGGTCCCTTGGAATTTGCCCACTTGCGGACAAATCCCATCCAGCCAAATTCAGCTTGAGTGGGTTAAAGATGTTAATCTCAGTGTGTGGTTCTAAGATGGCTCTAGACAATCACTGATGCTACGGAGCCGGCCCTGTGGACTGAAACCTCTGAAACTGTAAGCCCCAAAGGACCTCTCTTCTAGGCTGTTCTTGCTGGGTATATTGGTCACAATGACAGGAAAGCTGACTAAAACCTACCGTCTTTTTGCCATCTGGTCAAATGCTCCTTTGATTAAAACAGGTAACAAAAGATACATTAGGCATACTAAAGGGCCTCGAATAAGTATTCATTTCCAGAGACCTTTCTCCCTCTTTTCATCTTTCCCCTTTATTAACTACCTCACCTTCTTACTTTAGGGAATGCCAAAATTGAAAATCTAGAACTTATTTTGATTTTCCTGATGGTAACAAAATAGAAACCGTAGGACACTATGTGATAGAGACCAAAGAGTTTCACTTCCTCTTTATTCAGTATTAAAACTCTATGAGCTATCCTTTGCTGTGTAACAAATTACTCCCAAACTTAGTGGCTCAATACAAGAGACTTTCATTGTCTCACGCATGTTCAGGAATTCAGGAGTAGCTCAGCTGGGTGGTTTGGGCTCAGGGTCTCTCATGAAGTTGTAATTAAATGCTAGCCAGAGCTTCAGTGACCTCAAGGCTTAGCTGGGGCTAGAAGATCTGCTCCCCAACAATTCACTTTCATAGTTGTTGCCAGAAGGCTGCTGTGTTCTCCTCTGACTTCTTCATAGGGCTACTTGATATGTCCTAGTGAGGCAAGTTAAAGTAGCAAAGAAAATGTGGCTTGTTAGATGGTGTTAGGATAACAAGATTATGATACAAAATGAACTCAGGTCCCCATTTTATGCCATATATTAGGGAAAACCCTATATAGGTTGAAGACCTAAATATAAAAAGTAAAATTATACAACCTTTAGAAGAAAAAAAAATAAGGTATTTGAGGATTTGCACACATACATAGTGCCCCAAAATATGTGAAGAAAAACTGACAGAGTGGAAAGGAGAAAGACTATTCAGGAATTATATTTGGGTATTTCAACATTTCTTTCTCACTACTTGATAAAATGACAGTAACAGGACAGTAAACCAGAAAGGGTAGAGAACACAACACCACTAGCAGTCAAGTAGAACACTCTACCTAACAACAGTAGGATGTATATACTTTTGACGTACAAATGAAACATTCTCCGGAAAGCACATAAAGCAAGTCACATTACATTTATAAGGACTCAAACAATACAAAATATGTTCTCTGGCCACAACAAAATTAAATTAGAAACCAGTACAAGAAAATCTATAAAAAATCCCTATACAGTTGGAAATTAAACAACATGTTTCTAAATAACTGATGGGTCAAAGAAAAAAATCGTTAGGAAAATTAGAAATATCTTCTACTAAATGAACATAAAATCACAATCTATAAAAATTAATGTAGGTAAAGCAGTACATAGAATGAAGTTTATGGCTTTAAAAGGTTAGAAAGGAAGATTTAAAATCAATCTCAAAAAAATGAATAACTAAATTTCCACCTTAAGAAACTAGAAAAATAAGACCTAAAGTAAATAGAATGAAGGAAAGAATAAAAGGCCATAGTAGGAATCAATGAAAAGAAAATAGCAAAACAACAGAGAAAATAAATGAAACTTACAGTTGATTTGAAAAGATTTATGAAATTGACAAAAATTTAGCAGAATAATCACAAGAAAGAGATGACAAATTACCAAATTTAGTAATAAAAGTGGAAACATTCTGTGCCCTACAGAAAGTAAAAGGATTATAAAAGAATATAATGAACAACCTTACATGAACAATTTGATAACTAAGATGAAATGGGCAGATTCATAGAAATGATAAACGTGGACTCAAGAAGAAATATAAAATCTGAATGGATCTAATAATAATATTTGATAAAAATATCAAATAAAGACATTAACTTATTTAATTAAGTCATTTTAAAAATCTTCCCACAAAGGAAAGTCCAGGCCTACATGGCTTTCCTGGCAAATTCTATTAACAATTAAGAAATTAATAATACCAATCCAACAAAAGCCTTTTCAAAAGTAGAAGAGCTCATTTTACCCTGATGACAAAACCTTAGACAAAGATATCACAAGAAAACTACAGGCCAATGCCTTTCATGTAGATAAATGTTAAAATCCTTAAGATTATAGCAAATTGGCTGGGTATGGTGGCACACACCTGTAATCTCATTACTTGGGAAACTGAGGCAGGAGGATTGCAGGTTTGAAGCCATCCTCAGCAATTTAGTGAGACACTGTTTCAAAATTAAAAAAAAAATAAAATAGGGCTGGGGGCATATCTCAGAAGTAGAACACCCCTGGGTGCAATCCCTAGTGTCTCTCTGTCTCTGTCTCTCTCTCTCTCTCTCACACACACACACACAATATATATAGCAAATTGGATTCCATAATGTATAAAGTGAATGACCAAGCAGATTTTCCCCCAGAAATGCAGGTTAGCTTAATATCTGAATATCAGTTAATGTAATACATTTATTAATAGAATTAAGCAAGGGTCAGAAAATTATAACCCACAAACCAATCAGACATGGCTTTTGTTTTCATAAAGTTTTATTGGAACCCAGCCAAGCCTTTTCATTTACAGACTGTAATTGCTTTCATGCTACAAAAGCAGAGATGATTGGTTACAAGAGATCATACAGCTCACATAGCAAAAAGCCATTTACTATATAGCCCTTCCTGAAAATTTCTGATGGCCCCTAGAATAAAGGAGAAAGTCATATGACTTGATGAAAGTCATATCATCAGATGCAGAAAAAGCATTCGACAAAAATCAAACAATACTTCATGATAAAGCTTTTAATAAAGCAGAAATAGAAGAAAACTTCCTTCCTGAATTTGATGAAAGGCAACTAAGAAACCCTACAACTAACAAGCTTAAAAGTGAAATGACTAAATGTTTTCTTCCTAAGATTGGGTAAAAAGCAAGGATGCCCACTCTCATCACTTATATTAAACATTAGACTAGAGGTTCCAGGCAGTGTAATTAGGCAAGAAAATACAAAAATCGATACATATCCCACTAGAAATTAAACAAAGAAAATTATATTTATAATAGCATCCCCAAAAATAAAGTATTGAGGAATACATTTAATGAAAGAAGTGTAAAAATGTGCACTGAAAATGACCAAATGTTGCCAAAAATTAAAGAACTAAATAAATGGCAATATGTCCTATGTTTGCAAATCAGAGGATTCAATATTGCTCAAATGTTGGTTTCCCCAAAATTAATCTATAGACTCAATGCAATTCCTATCTAAATGCAAGGAGAATTTTTTAAAAAAGATCATTCTAATGTTTATATTTTAAATCCGAAGGGCCACAACAAGCCAATATAATTTTGACAACAAAATTCCAGAACTTACATAATCTAATCTCATTGGTATAATGATAGGCATACAGAATAAAGAAACAGAATAGAGTTCAGAAATAAATCCACACATTGCCAATTGATTTTCAACAATTCAAATTGGAATATAAACTAAATCTTGTACAAAATCAACACCAACTCAATTTATTTGTCTCTTTTGCCAGCATTTTATTAGGTACACACTTGGATTTAAACCTTAGGTCATCGGTTTTCAAAGTGTGCTGCAGGGACTGGTTTAACCTAGCAAACAGAGGTTATGACTATTTTCATAATAGTTCTAAGACAATATTTGTTCTTTTGACTTCATTATCCCATGAGTGTATAGTTTTCCACAACCTACATGACATGCAAATCACAAGACTGAATGCAGAAGCAGATATGAGAATCTCACTATTTTTAAAACCAGACATTAGATTTACAATGCCATTCTAATTCTGTGGAAAACACTGGAATTTTCCCCCATGAAAATATGTTAACATATAATGGGTTTATTATTGATATTTTAAGTAAGTTGCTAACCAAATATTTTTAAAATTTGTTTTTATTTATAATATGGTAAATACTGATAAATGAAACCCACACAGCAAAAGCTGCTTGGGATCTTCAATAGCTTCTATGGGTGTAAAGGGTTCCTGAGATTTAAAAGTTTGAGAACCACTGTCCTTCTCTACCTGCCAGATGTTAAGAACTTCTGTTGACTACATTTGCCAACAGAGGATTAGCAAGAGAAATGGAGTTCACCTTCTTTGAGAAATAACATGTTTTCAAAAACCATCTACTTCAAGATAAATCTATAGCTTTTAGTAAGGGTGTCATCTAGAAGTGGCAAATGTTAATACAGTGTCTCTTTTTCTTGAGGATGTTTAATGGAAATAAACAGTCCTAGGAAAGGAGAGGCATAAACATTGGAAAAGATTTGACATGGTGCCCAGCATAAGACTGAACCATTAATAAAGGTAGTGATTATTATGACTTTATTAGCCTATGGTCGTCCTTACTCATTCATTTATCAGTATTTACTGGGGATTCAAGGGTGAGCAAAAGACAAGCAGTTTTGCCCTAGACCAGGTTACAGTCAAGCGGGGAGGCAGTGATCACATAAAGAAATATGTAATAGCGAATTGTAGTAAGCGCTTTAAAGAAAGTGATGGCGGTATGAGAACATAAAGGAGATTCTACTGATTGTTTCAGGGCTAGAGAAGGCTTCTCCGAAGAAGTGCCAGATGAGCTGCAATCTGAACAACGAGCGGTAGCTAAGGAGATACAAAGGGAGGAAGAGTGTGGGCATGTTAAAGCCCTGTCGTAGGAAAGAATGCTAACCGGGGCCAACGTGGCTGAAGCGCACAGAGCCAGACATAGAGCGATGACCACTAGTAGTGTGCAGAGCTCACTGTAAATCCCAGGCTTTGCCAAGGATTTTAGGCCTTTAACACGTGGTCAGTGGGGAGCCACGGAAAGATTTAGGAAAATGGTGCAACAGGACTAGGTTCATATTTTAATGGGACACGGGAGAAAAGCAAGACTGTAGGGCCATGGCAGGATCTTGGTGAATGATGATGGAACAGGATAATGGTGGTGGAGGCCCAAAGGAGTGGATCAATTTGGTATGTATTCTGTAACTTGGTATGTATTTTGTATTCGGGACTTGATGATTAATAGCACAATAATCATACCAAATCGAACACCCTTCCAGCTTTCTACTAATGAGGTTACCGAGAAGTTGCAACCTCCACCTCCCCCCTTGATGATGAGCCCAAGGCCCCACTGATGCCCAGGGCCGATCGCCTGCACCGGCCTGGCAAGGCGCCGGCACAAAGCCCTGTTCCCCAGCCCACGTAGGAAGCGCAGGACTTTGGCCTCGCGTGGAACCGCGCGTTTCCGGGGCAACGCCATTGTTGGGGGCCCCTGGCGGGGGAGGGGTAACTAAGGACAACGGCCGGAAGAGAACTCCGGAAGAGAGGGAAAGTCAGAGGGGGAAAATGGGGAGCACGTGCTGCTGCCGCCCGGGCTATCTCGGGTGATTCGAGGCTTCCGCACGAGGCGAGAGCGGAGGGCGGGAGGAGCCGCAAAGCGCGCCTGTGATTGGCGGGCCGGGGGCCCCGCGACGCTGGTGATTGGGCGAGGCGGGGCCGGCGGGCCACACTTTGAACCGCGCAGGGTTCTGGGTAGCCAAGGCCTTGGAAGGGTCTTAACCGAAAGGGGGAGGGGGAAGGTCGCCAACAAACGGCTGAGCTCACAATCCCCGCCGCGACCGGCCGGGCCGGGGCGCCCCCTCCCGCATGGAGAGAGCCAGGCCGGAGCCGCCGCCTCCGCCGCGCCAACTGCCGCGGGGGACCCCGCCGCGCCCCCTGCGCCCCGCTCCGCCCCCGCTGCCGGCCGACGGCACCTCTCTACGGGCAGCGGCCGGCGAGCCCCCTCCGTCGCCGCCTGCCCCGTGCGCGGCCGCCATTGCGACGGTGGCCTCGTCCTTCGGGGAGGCTGCGGCGTCGGGCATCCCGCTCACCGCGCGGCGGCTGCTGCAGGTGAAGCCGGAGCAGGTGTTCCTGCTGCCGCCCGGGCCGCTGCTGCCTCCCGCCCTGGACGAGGCCGCCTCCGCCGCCGCCTCGTCCGCGCAGGCGCGGCTGCTGCAGCTGAGGCCCGAGCTGCTGCTGTGGCCGCCGCCGCCCCCGTCCGAGGGCGCCCCCTGCAGGCCGGAGTCGCGCCCGGTGCAGGCGCGGGCGCTGCAGGTCAAGGCGGAGAAGCAGGAGCTGGGGCTCGGCCTCGACCTGTCGGGGGGACCTCGGAGGGCCATCGAGGCGGGCCCCCGACCTAGCGCCAGGGCGACCAAGGTAGAAGGCCCCGGGCCGGTCCTCGACAGCCGCCGAGGGGACGAGAAGGACAAGCTGGAGGCAGAGGAGGTCATGAGGGATGCGCTGAAAGGCGAAGAAAGCAAAAGCCTGTTGACCATCGGAGAAGGGGTCATCAAAACGGAGGAGCCCGAGAGACTCTGCGAGGACAGGCTCGGCACGGAGCCCGCGTCCAATGGCCTGCTCCACGGCAGCAAGGAGGTCATCCTGGCCCCGCCGTCCAGCGCTTTTGAGGCGCACCAGCAAGACCTCAGGATCCCTTTGACTCTCCACACGGTCCCCCCGGGGGCCCGGATCCAATTTCAGGGACCTCCACCTTCGGAGCTCATAAGGTTGACCAAGGTGCCCCTGACACCAGTGCCTATTAAAATGCAATCCTTACTGGAGCCTTCTGTCAAAATTGAAACCAAAGATGTCCCGCTCACCGTGCTTCCCTCAGACGCAGGTATTAGACGGCAGGGGAATCTGGCTTTCAAAACTGCGTCTCTGTTGCCCCCTAGCAGACATGTCAGCAGTTCAGAAGCCTAAGCTAGAAAATTAAAATGATGGAGCTGATTCTTAGTCTGCCCAGGTATCGCTTCTGATTGACTTGTATGTATATCGGTAAAATACACTAACACGTTCAAGGTTCCCCCGTAGTTTTGAATACCTGTTTTAAGGACTGGTAAAAAATGAGATGTAGATTCATACACACAAATAGAAAGTCTTGCTAGATAACACCAAGGCCTCAGTTTACATGGTAGTAATCATTTTAAAAATATGGTAGCCTAGTACTTTTACTGTATCAAGAAATAGAAGAAACGGTGTTTTGTGAAAAATGTAATTAAACAGTAAAGTTTATACCTATTATGGAGGTTATTTTTTTAAATAAATGGCTAACATTTTCTAGGAGAAAACAGTGATTAAATGTAACATGTTAGTATTCTAAAAGCTTTTAGAACATTTTCTGTTGTTTTTTAAACATTCTTATTCTAAAACACTTTTGTGGGTTTTTTTCTTTTTTTATTTTCTTTAGTGATTATTCCTACCCATCCTACCCTCTTGCTTTCGTCATTGGCAGTTTTTAGACTTTGTTTTAATTTTCTAAAGGAAATAACGGGCTAGTTTTATTTGTACTAAGTTTTTCATCCTTTGCATATTTTTAAAAGAGAATTTCATGTATCAAGTAACCCTAAAGAGAAAAAATATAAGAAGTTTAGAGACAGTATTTTTATGAATTACATAGAAATATGAATTTAGCCAACTTCCTTTTTTGTAATTTCAACTGGTTCTGTGACTTGAGAAGTCACTTTTATTATTCTTCCCAGGACATGGGACTAGTGTTGATAATTCACTTTGGCCAGAGTTTCACCTTCATAGTGACATACAACTAATCTAGTATTATTATAAATATTTTTGCTTTAAAGTATACTATAGTGCCATATAAATGAGTTCCTTTAAATATTTAGGTAATACCTATTTAGTGTAGGATTATGGTCATGGATAAGTCATAGTTTCTGCCCCCTAATGACAGACTGTTTTTAGTGTGAAATAAACTGAATGTTGATTATTGCTAGAAATATTAATAAAGCCTTTTGACAATAAGCCATCAATTTACTGTGTCTTCAACATTATTATTTCCATAACGTTTTCAACAATATTGCTCTTTTTGAGGAAAGGGGGATCATTCTAAGATACAGTTGAAAATGCTGAGTTCAGAGATTTTAAGGAATTCTGGAATTTTTGGCAGTTCTTTAGCTATATTAAAATGTATTTTTTCAGATACTTGGTAGTACAGATGAAGGTACACTTCACTTTAAAATTGTGTGTGTATGGCACATTAATTTAGTCTCTTAATTTTTGTCATGTAGGAATACCAGATACTCCCTTCAGTAAGGACAGAAATGGTCATGTGAAGCGACCCATGAATGCATTTATGGTTTGGGCAAGGATCCACCGGCCAGCACTAGCCAAAGCTAACCCAGCAGCCAACAATGCAGAGATCAGTGTCCAGCTCGGGTTAGAGTGGAACAAACTTAGTGAAGAACAAAAGAAACCTTACTATGATGAAGCACAAAAGATTAAAGAAAAGCACAGAGAGGAATTTCCCGGTAATCAAATGAAATGAACAAAACCTCTTTCTAATTTCTTTTAAATTTATTTAGATAAGGATTAAGTTAGGCTAAGATTACAAGACAAAAATGTATAATTTTTTTCCTAACCAGTTATGTGCAAGAAATAGAATAATGACCATTACTATAATGATTGAATTAATACTGAGCATAAGTTTCCTTAATAGAAACTGTCTCGTCTCATACTTACCAATTATTGCAAACCAGGGGACATACAGTTTTACTCTAATTTTGATTAAATCTAGATACATACATACATAGATTAAATTTAATGAAAGTAAATCTCTAGAGTTCTAGGGTATAATATTGCAAATATACTGGAAGTATTAAAATCATTGGCAACAAAAATATGCAGTATACACCTAAGAGATAATGAAAATGCAAGGATTAAAACCATGCTCCATTTTAATATTATGGTTATCAGAACATAGTCCTGCCTTCTGATTGATAGATTTATTCCCCTCACAATATAATTTGACACGAGTGATTCCTCCCCAGTAGTAAGGACATCACGATTCAGCTTGGGAAAATACACAGTGCATGGCTAACAACTATGCACAGTGGCAAAAGAATTACTGAAATATGAGCAGAGAGGTTTTGGGAGGGAAGACCAGAGGTAGCATCTACAGGGAACTAGTGATTCTAATGGTTATATGGTGGCAACAACTGCCATAACTCCACTCTTCTGACTTTGGAAGGAAATTGAGTTATGACTTTGGAAATTGCCATGTCTAAGAGAGTGACTCTTCCTAGTTTTGAACTAGGCATAAAAATAGTGACTGGTTATTAATGACTATTATATTGTAAGATAGAGATAATTGTATCTAATGGAAGTGAGGAAACACGAGATGAATAATATCCTACTGGGGTATTGTTTTTTAAGTAGAGGAAAGACTTTGGGATTTAAGCTCAATGGCTTTGATGTAGATACTACTGTGGGTTCAGTATGCATCACTGGGTATAAGATCTTTGACTTTCTTGCCTTCAATTATGGATTATAAAATTGACAACTAGTTAGAAGCTATAGATATGTATGTTAAATGCAGAGTGGAGGAACAATTCATAGAAATACCATAGAACTGGAAAATATACTCTAGACCATAACCTATTTCTTAAAAATGACTGAAATGTGTTGCATTCTTAATATGAAAAGAGCTATTTAAAGGCTAAATAGAGTCTTTACATTTATATTAAAAATAGCCTATCTTCTTCTATAGGTTGGGTTTATCAGCCTCGTCCAGGGAAGCGAAAACGCTTCCCTCTAAGTGTTTCCAATGTATTTTCTGGTACCACACAGAATATTATCTCTACAAATTCTACAACCATTTATCCTTATCGCTCACCTACCTATTCTGTGGTAATTCCCAGCTTACAGAACACCATCACTCATCCAGTTGGTGAGTTGGTTTTATTGTAGATTACTATTTTTAAGTAGCTATGTGAAAATTTAAGTTAAAAATTTCTGTTTGACTTACAATTTAAAACAATAATATTCAGGGGGAAATAAAAAGTGAGAATATTAAATAGAAGAATATTTTCAACAGAGAGCAAAGCACTTGTTTTGCCAGAGTAGCAAATCCATGCGTGAAATCTCAGATGTTTTAAGCAATCAGGAGTGTCTAGATTAGTCAGATAATGCAGGAAATAACTGAGTTAATTCAGTAGGAAAGAGGAGAGTCTTTTTACTTTCAGCATAAAAGAATACCTTGCTAATGGGTTATGAAGCGTCCTGGCCTGGAACTTAGTGATGGCACTGATCTGTTGAAGACCATTCTCTTGCTTCTCTAAAAAAGCAATGGAAGTTATTCATTTCCTACCAGATTATTTGTTTGATTCATTATATTGTCTTTATGTTTCTTCTGTGTTATCAGTTCTTTACAACATTCCTATTGATTGTAGGAACCCCAAGTTGAGAAGCTCCTATTTCAATAACTTCTTATAGGGCTATCCATCATTTATTCTTTTGGAACCCATTTTAACCAACTCATAGGGCTATCCATCATTTATTCTTTTGGAACCCATTTTAACCAACTCTTAGGAAGAGCTTTCTTCATTCACTATTTGCTATCACTTGTCTTAAAACTACTTAAGACTTGCTTAGATCTTCTTGATAATAAAGCTACTCCATGTGAGCCAAGAGGTCTAGATATCTTGAAATTGACTTATTAGAACTTCATGCATTTTCAGTTCTCCTCCTCCTCCTTTTTCTTCTTCTTCTTTTCAAAACAGGGTCTCCCTAGGTTGCTGAGAGTCTCACTTGATGAGGCTGTCCTTAAACCTTTGAGCCTCCTGTCTAGCCTCCCAAGTATTGAGATTACAGGTGTGTGCCACCATGCCTGGTGGTCAGGTTTTTATTTTGTGTGTGTGTGTGTGGTACTGGGGATTGAACCCAGGGGCATTCTACCTCTGAGCTACACCCCCAGCCCTATTTTTTATTCTGTATTTTGAAACAGGTTCTCATTAGGTTGCAGAGGGCCTCACTAAGTGCAATCCTCCTGTCTCAGCCTCCTAAGTACTGGGATTACAAGCATGCACCACCATGCCCATTTTTTTTTTTTTAGTGTATCATTTTAACAGATGATAGCAACAAAACCACATTCAGGATGTCTAGGCTCAAGAAAAACATGCTGATCCTATGCCCTTTTTCTCTTCCAGTATAGTCAGGCACTCTTACTCACTACTTGGTAGTCTTGCCTTTAATCTTGTATTTCAAAGTAGGCTTAATTGTGTCTTTCTTTACTTACCTTGTTTTTTGGTTTTTGTTTTGTACTGGGGATTGAACCCAGGGGAATTCTACCTCCGAGGCATACCTCCAGCCCTTTTTTACAATTTTTTAAATTTTGAAACAGGGTCTTGCTAAATTGCTGAGGCTGGGCTTGAACCTGCGATCCTCCTGTCTCAGTACTGGGATTAGAGGCATGTGCCACTGTACCCAGTTTATGTACCTTCTTTTTGTGGGATATATTATTATTATTATTATTATTATTATTATTATTTGCAATATTGGGGATTGAACCCAGGGGTGCTCTACCACTGACCTATGTCCCCAGCCTTTTCTTTTTTATTTTGGAACAGTATCTTGCTAAATTGCTTAGGCTGGACTTGAACTTTGGACTCAGCCTCCAAAGTAGCTGGAATTACAGGTTTGTGCCACCACACCTGGAATACTATTTTATTCATGATTTCTGTTTCCGTAATACATGCTTCCTTATCCCTTTTTTCAAGACTTTGCTTACATCTACTTCTATCCACTGTTAAATGCTGTGTATTTTCTCAGAAACAGACTTACCGATTTTCTTATTTGGAGTGGCTAAGGTTTTATACAACATGGTTTTATACAACATACTAGTTTTATGCCAGTCAGAGATATGGTGGGTAGAAACTGGAAGCTATTCTTCTAATGTTGATGGAGCTCTTACATCTGTGATGTTGTATTTAAGTATGATAGGCAGAATTATAGGAAGTATTTCAGAGCCATATACAATAGTAACCAGAGTAATGATTTTTTGTTTGTTTTTTTTTAAACAATAGACTTTATTTCTGGTAGGAACTAAAGTCAGTAAAGATTCCTTTCTTGGATCTCAAATGATAAGCAGAGAGCTTTATTTTATAAACATAATTTGGGAATTATTTTCCCAATTTCAAAATTTCACTGTATATTTCATATTCTAAAACATAAAACTGTTAAATTTTATTTAACACACACAAATTACAGCACAAATCCCTTGGGGAATTGCAGTTTTAATCTCTTATCATCTGCAGATGCTAATTTTTATACCTTCCCTTTTTGTTGTTTCTTTCAACTACTTTCATGTTCTAAATATAAAGTCATGATACTTGTACTTTTCAAGCATGTTTGTTTTATTCCCATGGAAGAAAGGTGTCAAGGTAATGTTATGATTTCTCCCTTACAGAGACAATTTGTTCTCTTTTCCTAGCAAGCTCTGCATATTAACATGATGTTGTATTGAGTCGACCAGCCCAAGTGCTCAAGGTCACCGTCCCCATAGCCAGAAGTCACGTTGACTCTCCAAATATGCTCTTGGCAGAGGCCATTTGTATTTACTTTATCTAATATATTCTTGGTTTTATCTTCGAGTTTCAACACAGTTCTTAGGTGAATACTACCTAAGATCTATTTTTATTCACTACATCAATTCAGATTGAAATATCCTGTGAACTTGTCATTATATGGTAGATTATCTAATACTCTTCAACTATCTGCTGAAAATTAATTAGGGTTCAGAAATCTTCTTAAGGTCTTCTATAGTAGGAAGGAGTTTATTGAGACTCTTGTCTTTTCAGTTGTCTTTTACAAGATAACTAAATAATTCTGCTGATTTTCTTTTTTCTGTTAAAATATTTAGAAAGCCAATTAGTATTAACTTTTAGCTCTCTCAAACTTGGCTCCTTCAATTTTACTTTGTACCATTTAATTTTTATTTGTGTATAACTTAACACTTGGGCTTATTATTATTATTATTTTTGCGGTACCGGGGATTGAACGCAGGGGCGTTCTACCTCCGCGCTACGCCCCCGGCCCTATTTTTTATACTTTATTTTGAAACCGGTTCTCACGAAGTTGCGGAGGGCCTCACTAGGTAGAGAGAGAGAGACAGGGGGAGGGAGGGAGGGAGGGAGGGAGAGAGAGAGAGAGAGAGAGAGAGAGCGAGCTGAGGCTGGCCGCGAACCCGGATCGATCCTCCGGTCTCCGCCTCCCAAAGTACTGGGATTACAAGCATGCGCCACCACGCCCGGCTAACACTTGGGCCTATTTGTTTTACACATCTGGACAAGCTTTTGATGGGTTCTCTTTGATTTGGCCAGTCAGCCATAGCAACTTTCTGAATTGGGGCCACATTATTTTTCTGTTTTTAGCATTATCATATAAAATGTAAAATAGCCTTCACTTTTCTATGATCTTTTTATTTCAATTATTCTTATCAGCCTTCTTACCCTAGCCAATATTTGTGTTCCCCAAATGGAATAATCCCAGGGTAGATTTTTTTGTCTTTCCTCATTAGTCAGGAATTTAAATTTAGAAATACTGTGATTACTACTGCATAATATTTCACACACTGAATTCATGGATTTTCTCGTAGTCTTTCTCCATTATTTGACTCTAAACTGAGCTTATTTCATTTTATTGTGTGTTCTACTAAGCCTGTTTGTCCTAATGAGCAATCATTTGTCCTATATCAAATCTTCCTCACACATTTTTATCCCATTAAGATATTCAGTCTATTTGAAAACTGGAAGTATAATTTGGTATTCTCCGTGTTTCAGTGAATGTTTCTCTCTCACATGTCCCCTGAGTAAAGTCCAGTAACATATTTGTATGCTTGCCTACCTGTCCCCTCTTCTGCCAAATATTTATTAAGTACCTATTATGGGTCAAACTTTGTGCTAGGAACAAATTATAAAGATCATTTTACAGTCTTTGGTATCAAAGAGTTCATAAGGCAGCTTTAGAAAAGAGATACAAATAAAACCAATTTTACTGTTTCTTTGATAGAATTGATAGTAACTTTCTTGTCTGGTATTATTTTATGTTCAATGTATTATTTATGCTGCTTCTACATTTAATGCCATACTCTAAGCTCTGCTTTTGTTTTTAAAGTTTGTAAAAGTGCTTATAGCATGATAGTCCAGAATTCTCTTTAGGTATATTTTATCAAATGTCTTTCATGCCATTGTGACAGTGTCCTCAATTTTATATTTGTATTCAAATTCAGAAAAAGGCTTCAGAATTTTTGAAGAAGCTATATTTATTTTAGCTTGCATGGTGTGTGTGTGTGTGGGTGGGGACTGGGGATTGGACCCGGGGGTGCTCTACCACTGAGCTACTCTTTATTATTATATTTTGATTCAGGATCTTGCTAAGTTGCCAAAGCTAGCCTTGAACCTGTGATCCTCCTGCCTCAGCCACCCTGAGTGGATGGGATTAGAGGTGTGGACCACCATGCCTGGATTAGCCTACCTTTTAAATGTCACTGTGGACATATATGAATTTTCTGATTATTGTGTCCTTTATATTTTATTTGTCAACCCTGAAGTTGGTTTTCTTTACTAAATCTTAACTCAGTAACATCTTCCTCTTCATAATTCATACATTTTCTCTAAATTCTTTATTTGGAGGCGGTGCTCGGGATTAAACCCAGGGGTGTTCTACCTTTGAGCTACAATCCCAGTCCTTTTTTTATTTTGAAACAGGGACTTGCTAAGTTGCTGAGGCTAGCCTGGAACCTGTGATCCTCTTGTCTCAGCCTTCCAAGGAATGAGATTACAGGAGTGCATCACAGCACCTGGGTTCTAAATTTGTAATTTAAAAATATTTACTACTATTTTAATTTCTTGGTAGTAGAATATGCCATTTTAGTTCATCTACCTCTTGCTTAAACAAAACAACACAAAACAAAACAAACTTCCATGATTCTGATACTGTAATACCCTCCCCAAAACTGGTCTACTTGTCTGGGCCTTAAGATTTATTCCAGCGAAGAATCTAAAACCTGGCTAAAAATTTCCTTGTAAAATGTAGTTCTTTATTGTAAGTTTTCTTCAGGAGACAGGAGAGGAGGAATCACATGGTTCAATACAAAGTCCTTTTGTGTTCCTCAATGCCTCTGCCTCTCCCTAGAGCCCCACTTTTCTTAGCATTGTCTAACTATTCACAGTTCTCCACTTGAAATGGGAATTTCTCAATTCCCGTCTGTTTCTCTTCTCTCCACCCGGCCCCAACCACAGGCTGGTTTTCCTCTCATTATCTCCATGAAGCTTTTTCTTTAGAAGGAGTCTGTCTGTCCTCAGTTTCTGCCATGCCCCACTCCTCGGCTGTCTATCCAGCCACACAGAAGTCTGTTTGCACCTGTCATTTGTTGAGCACGTGAAATGGTTTCTTCGTCTTTGGGAGTGTGTTGTAGGAGACATGCAGGAATTGTTTAAAGCTTTAATATTTTTGTGTGGATTTTGTCCTTATACTCTATTATAGATCTAAAATTCTGCTCTTCAAGCAATGATTAGATAATGCTAGCTGCTTTAACAAGCTGTAAAATATAATAGTTTAAACACGAAGCTTATTTTTCCCCCATATAAAGTCTCATCTGTGTGTTTCTGGTTGGTAGATGGCTCTCTTCCAAAAGGTAACTTAAAGATCCAGGCTGCTTCTCCTGTGTTGCTCTATAATCAATATATGGCATTCAAGGCCCTATACTGGTGCACCTGGACCTGCAGAAGGGGAAAGAGCATGGAGGATCATGTGCAAGTGTCCTTTATGGGCCAGTTCCAGAGTGTGGTGGGCATTACTTCGCTTTTTTATATTACATTGGGTAGCCCTTAGCCACATGGCCACTTCTAACTATAAGGGAGGCTGGCAAATGTAATCTAGCTGTGTGCTAGAAGAAGAGAAAGCAAGTGACTGGCTAGTTTCTAGCATACATTATGTACTATTTGACACATTAGAGCACTGCCTTCTTCAAAAGCCTTCCTATTCACTCTTCTAGAGAAGTGACTGGATATTGCAGACGTTAGCCTCCTATTTTAGCAACCTGAATTTTGACATTTAGGAAACTATGCTTCCATATAATTTTCTATGTATCTATGTTTTGATGTTTGACTAAAATAGTGCCTGACACATGTTAGTTGCTTACTGAATATTTGTTGAATTAATTAATGCATGATTATCACATCACCTCTCATTTTCACCTCTTCTTTTATACAAATATTTTTGGTAGAAAAGAGCATTTGGTAAAAGATGTATCCTTCCCTTTCTTCCTCATTAACTGAAACTTTATCAATAGTACAGCTCTTGTAATTTATTTTCCCTTTGCCTAGAAAGACCATGTTTCTTTACTGAGAACTAAGAACTTCTTATACTGGGTATAGGAAAAAGAAATCTGCATCAGAGGTAGACTTCTGGGGTAGATATCTTGAGTACAATAATAATCCAATTAATAAAATTTTGAGTGACTTTGTAAGTTAGCCTGGCTTTAAGGATGTTTAGATTTTTTTAGATCAGTGGTAGAAGTACTATCAGCTATCAGCTGATTTGTTAGTTCGTTCTTTCATTTGTTCCTACCTTTTTTAACCACTTTTTTATTAACCCAATTCTGGGGATACGAACATGAATAAAACAGTTCCTACTCTCAAGTTGTGGGGGGGGGTGGCAAACATGCAAATATTTATACCATTTCATGATAAGTGATTAATTTACAAGGTTTGGAGGGAACATGAAGGAGGGAAATTACCTTGTGCTTCATAAGTCAGGAAAGGCCTGACTAGGGCCTATGCGGCACAAATGAGAGGGCTGATCCATGTGACCTCATCAACTGAGAATCAGGACAGCTTCATTTACACCCTTCTCCTCTGCTTCCTTGAGTGAGACGCCATCTTGAAACAGATGAATGTGGCCTTTAATTAATTCCCTACTTCCAGGTTTGGAAGGGGCATTACCTGCCTCAACTGAAAGAAGGAAGTCTTACCTGGATGTGGGCAAAAGAAGAGCCACATTTCTTTTGGTCTCTGGAATAGACATTTCGAACTGCAGTCTGTTGTTGGACTGTATCTTTATTAATAGACACCTAACTACATCAAAATAAACTGGAAAAATGGGAATGGTGGAGCACAACTGTAATCCTAGTACTTGGAAGGCTGAGATAGGAGGATCGCAAGTTTGAGACCAGCCTCAGCAACTTAGTGAGACACTCAGCAACCTTGTGAGACACTGTTTCAAAACAAAAACAAAAAAAGGGCTGGGGGTTTGTCTGGGAGGTAGAATGCCCCTGGGTTCAATCCAAGAGAGAAAGAAAGAAAGAAAGAGAGAGAAAGGGGAAAAGAAGGGAAGAAACAAAGAAACGTTATGATTCTATTGCTGTGGCTTCTATTTATATTTTATCAGGGAAGTTTAGTTAGATTGGGGCTAGGTGTGTCTTTTGGATAATGCAGTAACACAATTAGCAGTCCTGTCTTCTTCAGGAGCAGAAAGATAAAATACATTATTGGTTTACCTACCTTTACAAATTCTGCAATATCCATCCTGCCCTGCTACAATCGTATTTCCTTAATATCTGTCACAAATGGACCTGTGATAAGTTTATTTTCACTTGGAAATTTCTTTATGGATTCATGTTGAATGCAATAGAGTGAAACAAGTTTGTTAATTGGTTGATTTTTTCAACTAAAAAAGCACTTATAATTTAGTTTAATATAGAAAAGTATACAAAATAAAAGAAAAATGTCCTATACTGCTACTCTGCAAGTCCAATTAACATCAAAAATAAAATCAATATATTTAGATTAATAAAAATTCAAGTAGTACCAAATAAAAGTCTAGCTTTTCCTACTTTCCAACTGCCCTGTACCCTCTCCTTACTAACCACTTCCTTAAATGTAGTTATTGATAATAGTCTTATATTGTTTCTCTTAGAAACATTCACATATAAATACCAACATTTAATTTTTTTTTTTTTTGCGGTACTGGGAATTGAACCCAGGGGCATTCTACCTCCAGGCTATACCCCCAGCCCTATTTTTTATTTTTTATTTTGAAACAGGGTCTCACTAAGTTGCAAAAGGCCTCACTAAGTAGCTGAGGCTAGCCGTGAACCTGCGATCCTCCAGTCTCAACCTCCCAAGTACTGTGATTAAAAGTGTGCACCACCGCGCCCGGCTTACCAACACTTAAATATATTAATTCATTCAACTTATCAATCAATAATTTTATTTATTTATTTATTTATTTGTTTGTTTATCCATCCATCCATCCATCCATCCATCCATCCATCCAAATAAATTTGTTGAGGGCCTATTCTGTGTCAGGCAGAACTTTGTGCCTGAGAATATAGTGGTGAACAAAACCGAAACGATCTCTCTCTTATGGGACTGGGAGTTTGGGAAGGAGAGACAAAAACTTTAAATGAAGAAGGTATCAGGATGACTTTAGTTTGTTCAAAATAGTATAAAGGAAATACATGGTTTGATAGGATGGTACTGTTGGGTAAGATGGCTAGTGAGGGCCTCTTCTTGAACACTTCATTAAATTTGATTGGGAAAAAATGCAGCGATGCAATTAATGAATGCTTGACATATGCTATTTTTATTTCTAAAGGTGATGCCCCACCTGCCATCCAGCTGCCTACACCTGCAGTCCAGCGCCCCAGCCCCATCACGCTTTTCCAGCCCAGTGTCTCCAGTGCGGCCCAGGTGGCTGTTCAGGCTCCCAGTCTGCCGCTCCACCCAGCACTCCCACCTCAGCACTTCGCTGGGCCTGCCCAAACTGACACTCATCGCCTGCCTTCTGGAGCCAGTCGCTCTGTGAAGAGACCCACTCCTGTCTCTCTGGAGAGCACTAGCAGGATTCCAACTAGTGCAAGTACTGCCCATGTCAGATTTGCAACCTCCACCATCCAGTCTCCCAAGGAGTATTCCAGCGTTTCCACTTGTCCCCGAAGTACTCCACTGCCCCAGGCCCCTCCCATCCCACACTCACATGTCTACCAGCCACCTCCCCTGGCCCACCCAGCCACACTCTTTGGAACACCACCACGATTCTCTTTCCATCATCCTTACTTCCTACCTGGACCTCACTACTTCCCATCAAGGTAAATGAACAGTATTTTTCCTTTCACCTAAAATTATAGCTAATGATGTTTTATTTCTGAATGCATCTCTTTTTTGTGGAAGGGGGACTTCCTCAATTCTGCTTAGAATCTAATTTAGAGACTGAATAGGAATCGAGCAGTTAACAAATGAATGAAGGGGACAGTTGGGGACTGGGGGAGCTAGAGGGAGTAAAATCCCACCTAATGGGTAGCTGCTACTCAGCTCCACTGGCTCTTCCACGTGAGAATATAGGGCCAATGTCGTCAGATATGATTTTTCATAGAAAATAACTATAAGGGACCTTAAATCATTTAGTCAAATCCTCTTATTGTATAGAGCCCTGCTTCTCAAACTTGAGTGTGTACATAAATCATTTGGCATCTTGTTCAAAGGCAGATCCTGATTCTTTAGGTCTGGGGTACAGTATGTCTGATAGTCTGCATTTCTAATAAGCGCCCAGTGAGGCCAGTTCTGCTGGTTTGTGGACCACATTTTGAATAACAAGGAATAGAGGAAGGCTTTTAATCTAAGGTTAAATGACTAGCTCAAAGTTACACTCCCTCTCAGTGCCTTTTTAACCAAACCAGAAAATTTCCCCTGTAAATGACCAATAAAGGAATTGATTTTCATAGGGAAGAATCTAGAGAAAACAAATGTGTAACTTTTCATTTTAGAGTGATAGATTATAACTCCCCTGCAAGTGTTCTGACAGAGTGGTAATAAGCTCTACTTTTCAATAGCTGTTGTATGTATAGACAGAATTGGTTTTTGTTGAGTTTGGAGTGTTAAATGTATAACATCAATCTTCTATTGTTACTTACTTGAAAGTAAAACTACTCCCCCCCCTTTTTTTTTTGCAGTACTGGGGATTGAACCCAGGGGCATTCTTCCTCAGGGCTATACCCCCCAACCCTATTTTTGAAACAGGGTCTCACTAAGTTGCAGAGGGCCTCACAAAGTAGCTGAGGCTGGACGCGAACCCAGATCCTCTGGTCTCAGCCTCCCAAGTACTGGGATTACAAGCGTGTGCCACCACGCCCAGCTCCCACTTTTCACAATAATCAACTTTTGAGGATATATTATGTTGCTTCAATTCATAGCTTGCTTTCAGATATTTAGCTCAGGATTGGAAGAAAGTGGATCAAGGGGATTAGGACAGGAGAAGGAAGATTTTGCTATTTGAGGTTTATTTTGTCTTGCTTTGTTTTTTTCTGTATATATGTGTGTTAAAGATAATATATATATATATATATATATATATATTATCTTTAGCAACTTTCAAGAGTTGTTTTAGTTCAAGGATCAAACCTTAAGAGATGACTAAAGCAAGGGGTTGATAACTTCTTCAGCTATCTGCCAAGATCTAGGATTTTACAGGACTTAGAGAACTGTGCAAAATGTTTCTTGGATGGGGTTGGGAGTGGGGTGCTGCTTAGTGGTAGAGTGCTTGCCCGGCATACACAGGGAGGTCTGAGTTCAACTCCCAGAACTGGAAAAAAAAGTGAACATTTTTTTTTTAGGTATAAGAAGAGAATTAAGGACCTGACAGAATTTAATAAATGAGTATATTTGGGGAAACTTCGCCTTAGAACCTTGAGATTCATAATTAAAATTGTAGAAATTTTATTTGTTTTATAATCATTTTCTAATAAAGGAAAGGTTTGGACAGTTTTACTTACAGGAAAGGAGAAAAAAAATTATCCAGAAAGGTCTATGTCCTGCATCTCATTATAACCATTATTGTTTTTTGTATGTTTGTTTTCTAGTATTTTCCTTCTTTTTTGGGTTTTGAGAGCTAGGCATTTTTACATGTAATTCTCACAACAATCCTGTGATGTGGGTATAATATTCTCCTACTTTTTCAGATAAACAAATTGACCAGATGTTAAATAGTTTCGTTAGGGTTATACAATGGCAGAGCTTATAGTCATATCTAGGTTTGTCTTAGTTTAGAATTCCATATATGCCTTTTTTGAAAAAAAAAAGCATCAGTAAAACTTCTGAGTATAACAGCTTCTCTTGATTGGCAGTTGGTAGTTGATAGCAGAGAAGCATGTAGAAAATATGTACTTTTGAATAGAAAACTCATAGTCAAGTGAACTTTTGGACAAGTAGGGTTTCCTTTTATATTAAGTAGATTAAGTAATAGCACATCTATGTTCCATACTCAGACAAGGCTTATAGGATTTGACAATAATGTATAAATCATCTAAGACTTTGAGGAACATTTTATAAGGAATCTTTTGAAAGTAAGTTCTTAGAATACAGAAACTATACCTTTTAAATTTAATATTTTTATTCCTAATTAATAATAATGCTATTGGAAGAACCAAATGAAGTGAATAAATGGTATTATTCTTATAAAATTGAATTTTATTTCATTTAAGAATGTCAAAGCAATATATCAACTGTAAACATTAATCTACATATAGTTTTCCAAAACAGAAGACCAGTCATAAATTAAAATTTATGATACTTTCCAATTGCTTTTCTGACTTTTACCTGTATGTGTTTGATGATAATTTCCCCCAGGAAATGGATAATCTAATTATTTATGTTTGCCTAGATAGTATATTTCAGTAAAATCTAGTATGGGTAAGTGACAATTAGTTGGTTAACTGTGTTTTTCTCTTCTCTAAACTGACAATGACACTTCTATTAAAAAATATATATTTCTTGCTAGGCATGGTGGCACATGCCTGTAATCCTAGTACTTGGGAGGCTGAAAAAGAAGTATCACAGGTTTAAGGACAGCCTCAGTAATGTAGCAAGACTCTCAGCAACCTAGCAAGACCCTGTTTCAACATAGAAATTAAAAGGGCTGCGTATAGCTCAGAGGTAGAATGCCCCTGAATTCAATCCCTAGTTATACACACACACACACACACACACACACACACACACACAGAATATTTTTTCTAATCCAACCCATTTATGTATGGAATTATTCCATTATTTTAATATCATAATTATAATGAACATTTGAGATGCAGATATAAATATGTTTATTTTGTATATATTATATCTTATACATCTTTTTGCTAAGCAGGTCATTTTTTTTCCTGTGTACCTAGAATAAAAATCAAGTAGGTTGGGTGGTTTAATAATGGAGTCATTTTGTGAAACAGATGGACACACAAAAGTGCTGGTCACTCTCTGAGGGCTAACATCTTCCTGCCTTTAAATCGTAACCATCTCTACACTGTGCTTATTGAAACTCTTTTTGTGTGCTACATTATTCCTTAGATTACTTCTTCTTTTCTCTTTGTGTTTTTTCCTTCTTCTTGCAGCATATGCTTCCTTTCACATTCAAGAGAGATATGTAGACTCTTATGTTGATCATTGAATAAAAAAGTATTAATCTATTGCAATTAGGGATATAAAAAGGATGTGAAAGACAAATGGGAATTTATTCACTTGAAATACATAGAAAATATATTCAGATATGTATATATGGCAGCAAAGGCAAATCCAAAGAATTCCTGGATTTGTAGGAATTAGACAGCTTCCTAATTGTAAAAATTTTAGGCAAAAGGATTATAGGTTAAAGCCAATTCTCCTTAATCTTTGTTTGGGTCAAAGGATCATTTAAGAATTTGAAATTATGGAATCTCCTCATAATAATGGACATCTACATATATCCATATATACACAAACTTTTGTCTGAACTTTTATGGGGGAGGAAAATTTATAATCCCCAAATATGCTAGACTTAATTAACATAGAATACCTTCTTCTCTACCTACCTAGGAATGCTAAATTTAAATATGAACAATTTAATACCCAGCTGAACCTACCAGAAAGGAAAACAAGTTCTTATGAGCCAAAGTGACCAACAAACTGAAAATTATTTACAGTGGTTCTGGAGATGGTTTTTGGATTCAGAAATAATCTTAGTGGTTATAAACTTTGGATTTAATGTCTATATAAGAAGAGATAAGGTATTGAATCTGCTCAAGGTGGGAACTAAAACTAAAACCTTGATAAAAGTAATAAATTTTTATCACTGACTGAGAAAAAGCACAAAGAGAAACTTGGTTTTGCCGAGGGCTCTATTGTGATTTCAATGAGAAATCAAAACCCATATATTACACACTTTTTTAGGATCTAAAATCACCCTATTCACTTGATGCAGACATTTCTAAGTTGAAAATTAACATACAAATGGGTTCTGGGCTGGCAATTACCTGGGGTATATGCTTTAGAGTAACATTTCCACCATCCAGGCCACATGAGGCTTCCAAAAGGGTAATTGTCAGAACATGTGGAAAGGATTCATTAATAATGAGTTTTTAGACCTTACAAATAGGATGATTAGCATCCCAAGAGTGTGAGATAATTGAAAATCAGGAAGAAATTAAAAATCAATACTTCAAATCATTAAAGAAGACCTTTGTTCCAGTCAAAAGTGCAGTAATAGGGACTGGAATCACATCTCATCTGAGACAATCAAAAAACTACACAAAATATATGAAGATATGTTTTTCAAGACATGGAACATCAGACAATGAAGGATAGTGACCCCGGAGAGACAGGAAACTGATGAAGCAAGCCCTGGAGAGAGGGGAGGCACTCATACCCAGAGTTGTCACAATTTATTACCCAAACTGTACAGTTTTCAACAGAAAATTATGAGACATCCAAAGAGACAGGAAAATCTGATCCATTCAGAGGCAGAAAGAAATTTTAAAAAAGGAAAGGAAAGGAAAAGCAATGGAAACTGCTTTTGAGTGGGCCCAGTGTTGTACTTGACAAAGACTTCAGGTTATTATAAATATGTTCAAATAATTAAAGGAAATCATGTTTAAAGACAAATTATGATGATGAGGTTTCACCAAACAGAGACATAGAAAATGTAAAAAGAAACAAATAGAAATTCTGATGTTGAACTGAACAATAATCAAAATGAAAAAATTCAGTACTGGCATTTCTCAAGAGCAGAAGAAAATGACAGCAAACTTGAAACTAGACTGATAGGTATTCTGCAATCTGATGAACAGAGAAAAAAGAATGAAGAAAAATGAACAGAACCAATTTATTTATTTTTATTTATTTATTTTTTTGCGGTACTGGGGATTGAACCCAGGGGCGTTCTACCTCCGCGCTACGCCCCCGGCCCTATTTTTTTTATACTTTATTTTGAAACCAGGTCTCACGAAGTTGCAGAGGGCCTCACTAGGTAGAGAGAGAGAGACAGGGAGAGAGAGAGAGAGACAGGGAGAAAGAGAGAGAGAGAGAGAGGCTGGCCGCGAACCCGGATCCTCCGGTCTCCGCCTCCCAAATTACTGGGATTACAAGCGTGCGCCACCATGCCCAGCCAACAGAACCAATTTAGAACCACTTAAGAACAGAGCCACCATTAAACACACCAATGTATGCATAATTACAGTACCAGAAAGAAAGAAGGGAATGAAAAATACAAAATATTTGAAGAAAAAAGTGCTAAAAACTCCCCAAACGTGTTGAAAAACAGTCTATGGACTCAAGAAACTTAGTGAACTCTATGCAGGATAAATGCAAACAGATTTATACCTAAACACAAACACATCATAGTAAAATTCTTTTTTTTTTTTTGGTACTGGGGATTGAACCCAGGGGCCGTTCTACCTCCACGCTACACCCCCAGCCCTATTTTTTATACTTTATTTTGAAACCGGGTCTCATGAAGTTGCGGAGGGCCTCACTAAGTAGAGAGAGAGAGAGAGAGAGACAGGAAGAGAGAGAGAGAGAGAGAGAGAGAGAGCTGAGGCTGGCCGCGAACCCGGATCCTCCGGTCTCTGCCTCCCAAAGTACTGGGATTACAAGTGTGCGCCACCACGCCCGGCTCATCATAGTAAAATTCTGAAAGCCAAAGACAAAGGAAACCTTGCAAGTAAAAAGAGAAAAACGAATCATTATATACAAAAGGATCCCTATAAAATTAAGAGATGACTGGAAACAATGGAGGTCAGAATACATATTAAAATGGTGAGAAAAAACCTTGCCCACAAAGAATCTTATATCCACTGAAGCTACCTTTCAAAAATGAAGGCAACATAAAGACATTCTCAGATAATCAAAAACCGAGAGAAGCCATTGCTGTCAAACTTGCATTATAGGAAATAGTAAAGGAAGTTCTTTAAGCTAAAATGAAGTGACCCCTTCTGATAACTGGACTCCAAACAAGAAAACAAAAAGAGCCAGTAAAAATGATTATGTAATTACTGTCAGGGCAGTATAATTGTGTATTTCTTCTCTGGCTTTTGATTTAAAAACAGTGATATGAAGCAATATGTACTAATTGTTGGGGGCCTATCACATATAGAAATGTTGTTTAGTTGACAATAACAGCATAAAAGTGGTGAGAAGAAGCAAAGTTGTTTTGGAGGAAGGAAATAATGCTAGATGGCAATTTGAAAGCACAGAAACAAATTAAGAGAAACAGAAATGGTAAATAAAAAGGTTAATATAACATACTCTATAAATATATACTTTCTGTCCTTTCTCTTCTCAATTTATCTAATAGATGAAAACTTATAAAGTAAAATTTTAGCAATATATTATTGGGTTTGTAACATATATAGATGTGGTTTGTATAACAGTAATAGCACAAACAAGGGAAGGCATACAGCTATATAGAACAGCATTTCTGTAACTTACTGGACATATATATGTATATATATATTGGTACTGGGGATTGAACCCGGAGGCATTCTACCTCCAAGTTATACCCCCCCGTCCGATTTTATTTTTCTTTCTTTTTTTTTTTTTGCGGTACCAGGGATTGAACGCAGGGGTGTTCTACCTCCGCGCCACACCCCCGGCCCTATTTTTTTGTATACTTTATTTTGAAACTGGGTCTCATGAAGTTGCGGAGGGCCTCACTAGGTAGAGAGAGAGAGAGAGAAAGACAGGGAGAGAGAGAGAGAGAGCGGGAGAGCGCATGCGCGCGCTGAGGCTGGCCACGAACCCGGATCCTCCCGTCTCTGCCTCCCAAAGTACTGGGATTACAAGCGTGTACCACCACGCCCGGCTTATTTCTTATTTGGAAACAGGGTCTCACTAAGTTGCGGAGGGCCTTGCCAAGTTGCCAAGGCTGGCTTCAAACCTGCGATCCTCCTGTCTCAGCCTCCCAAGTGCTGGGATTACAAGTGTGCGCCATCATGTCCAGCTAGGATTTTTTCTTTCAAACAGGATCTCACTAAGTTGCTGATGGCCTTGCTAAGTTTCTGAGGCTGTCCTCGAACCTGCAATCCTCCTGTCTCAGCCTCCCAAGTACTGGGATTACAGGCATGAAGCACCATGCCTGGCAACTTACTGGAATTTTGTTAGTATAAGTCTGAAGTAGATTCTGATAAGATGTATATGGTAAGCCATAGAACAACTACTAAGAAAATAACTGAAAATAATAGTGAAAAAGTTGTTAAAGAAACTAAAATGTTACATTAGAAAATATCCATTTAAAGCAAAAGAGAGCAGTAAGAAAGACCAAAAAGGAAATCATCAGATACATAGAAAACAAACAATAAAAATGGCAGACACGAATCTAACTATAGGGGCTGGGAATGTGACTCAGTGGTAGAGTACATGCCCAGTATGTGCACGGTCCTGGGTTTTTTCCTGCACACACAATTTAAACCTGACACACACAATTTAAATGATATCAATATCATTAAATGTGAATGGATTAAACAATTATATGGTAGATATTGTTACCCTAAATATTTAGAAAAATCAAGATATAATTATATGTTCTCTATAGGAGATATATTTTAGATTCAAACTCTTTCAAAAAATAGGAGAGAAGAAAACTTCCCAACTCATTCTACCAGTTCAGCTGTGCCCTGGGCACCAAAACCAGACACAAAGAAAACTACAGGACAGCATCTCTTATGAATAAGGACACACGTCCTCAAAAATGCTAGCAAATGGAATCCAGCAGCATAGTGATAGGGTTATACCTCATAACCAAGTTAGATGTATCTCAGGAATGCAAGGTTGGTTTAACTTCTACAAATTAATTGTCCTTTTTTAAGGGACAAAAATCACTTGATCTTCTCGATATACTAAGTATTTGACAAAATTCAGTACTTCTTGTTGAACATAAAGTGTTCTAACAAGCTTGGAAAATTTGATAAAGGGCATCTACAAAAATTATAGGTAACATCTTTATTGGTGAAAGACTGAAGTCTTTTTATGTAAAGTCAGGGACAAGACAAAGATGTCTGTT
>PVJS01013683.1:0-41683 GCA_004027185.1 Glis glis | reverse complement strand
CTGTATTGGACAGGGTTCACTAGATTAACAGAATACACAGAATGAGTATATTTGAAAAAGGGATTTATCAGATGGGCTTACAGTTTGAAGCAATGTAGTCCCAGGTTCTGACTGCACGTGGAGAGTCAGAGGAACCAGTAGCTGGTCGAACGGTCTAAGAGCTGGAGTCTTAGGATCGGAGCAACCACTAATTCAGTCCAAGTCCAAGATGTGAAGATCAGGAAGCTCTTCGGAGAAACGATGGTGAAGTTTCAGTTCGAAGGGCTGGAGGCCGAGAAGATCAAGAAGCTCTTTGGAGAAAGGCGAAGCCGGCGGCCGATGATCTCAGGCGAGAGCAGATGCGTTTTCCTCGGAAAGAGTTGCACGCACTCTACGCGGCTTCTACCTCTTTTATCCAAGTCCACACCTATCAGAATCCTGCTGCCTACATTCAGGGCAGGGCTTTCTGTTTAATCTGCTATTACACACCCAAAATCACATAATCTTGGGTGTGTCATGATCAGGTCAAGTTGACAACCTAGATTAACTATCACACCTGCCCTCTATGTTAGCAAATGTTGTACTGTGATGACATTGGCAATGGGAAGTATATACACAGCTTACTTCTACTGGATCTTCTGCCAGTTGTAAATCAGGAAGCAAGGAAAGAACATAAGTATGACAAACTTCATTATTTGAGAACTCTACAGTTTACATCATGCTCTCAGGTGGATTAGATGACCCTGCTCCATGAAACATAATTCTGCCACCCCCCGGGGTTTTCTAAAAGCAGCATGAGGAATAATAGTGGCTACAAATAATACAAGGTGGGTCAACTGCAATAGCTGTCCCTCACGATTTTTCATCTACAGTTGCCATTTCTGAATGTGAAGACATGTATACATTCCCCTCAAAATAGTAAATAAGGAATTTATGATAGATTAAAGTAGACTTTGAAGAGTGAGTACATGGATATTAGAAGATGCAGCTTCACTAATTCAGCACTTAGGCAAGCTTATGAGCAGAGACGAAAGGTTATAAATTGGTAACAAATTGTACAACAGATTTTTTGGAAAATATAATTCAATAATTTGCCAGGTACAGTGGCTCACATCTATAATCCAAGTACTTAGCAGGCTGAGACAGGAGTATTACAGGTTTGAGGCCAGCACTGATAATTTAGCAAAAACCTGCTTCGAAATTTTTAAAAAAGTGGTAGGAGTGTAGATCAAATGTAGAATACTCCTGGGTTCAATGCCCAGTACATCTGTCTATCTATCATCTATCTATCTGTCTTTCTATCTATCTATCATCTATCTATTATCATCATTTATCATCTATCTATCTATCATCTATCTGTGTATAAATTAAAATACATATAAGTATATAATACATGAATTATAAATACATATTATAAATACATATACATACACATTTTTTCAATAATTTGGTTGCAAGTGTCTTTCTGTCACTGGAGAATAGTCATGTTGTCTTGGTGTGGGACCCAATGGCAGTCCTCAGGTGATGTGATAATGTCAGTCATACCTACTTAGCAAGTACAAGACTCAGACTAAAGCATTTAACATTTGGAAGGCAATAAAGCATAGATTGTGATTAGTTTAAAACATAACTATACTGCATTTTTTAAAAACTCATTATTGCAGATAATGGTGTGTATTAAAATTATAAGAAATTGTAACTAAATAATAAGCTTAATAGAGTACTTTAAACCACATTGCTTTTTGTTTTCCATCATTAAATAGCTTTGAGGTGGCTGTTTATATTTCAAACTAACAGCAAATGTAACCAGCCTTTGTGACCAAGTGTTCAATTTTATCAGTTCGTTTTAATAATCACTGGCAAAAGGAAGAGTTTGTCTATCGATTTAGAGGCAAATTTACATTTTATTGTTATTTCTTTGCCACTGGACATGATGATATAAAACAAGTGTTACAACATTTAAAAAATGCCTTAAGTAGACCAATTTCAGAAAATTTAACTAGAGTTTGGGGTTTTCAGATTATTTACTTAATTATAGCTATAATTGACTCATCTAAGCAGCTCTAGAGAATGATTTTTAATTGTCACAAAGTAAAAGATAATGTAAAATATTATTAAATTTGCCTAAAAAAAACAATCTCAGGGAAAACTACTCTTCTCTGATCTGTATGATTTATATTTCATCCCTAAGCTCCTTGAAAGCAGGGACCTTATCTTCTTCATCTCTGCACTGGTACCACATAATCTTTACCAGCCCTGTTTATTTATTTACTTATTTTTTTATTTTTAGTCTTATTTTTTGGCGGTACTGGGGATTGAACCCAGAGGCATTCTACTTCTGGGCTACACCACCAGCCCTATTTTTTATTCTTTATTTTGAAACAGGGTCTCACTAAGTTGCAGAGGGCCTCACTAAGTAGCTGAGGCTGGCCATGAACTTGGATCCTCTGGTCTCAGCCTCCCAAGTGCTGGGATTACAAGCGTGCGCCACCACACCTGGCTCCTATTTATTGATTCACCATAATTCTTCCCCAGGTAATGACTGGGCTTTGAGTATCTGTACAAAACTGTAGATATATGTATTAGGGTCCTCTAGAGAGACAAAACCAATAGGAACATGGAAAGGAGAGAAGGGGGAGGGAATGGGGTGGGATTTGAGGGAGGGCTAAATGAGCAATGTGTGCATGCATGCTTCTGATACCCTGACACTTATCAAAATGTATAACTACAATGCACCAATAAATGTAATAAATTTAAAAAAATAAATAAATAAATAATTTAAAAAATAAAAATAAATAAATAAATTCCCTTCCCTTGCAAAAAAAAAAAAATAGAGAGAGAGAGAGAGAGAGAGGTGGGGGCAATTTATTAGGGGAATTGACTCACATGATTATAGAGTCTGAGAAGTCCCGTGAAGCTGAAACCCCTGGGATGCTGGTAGTGAGAGTGTCTCAGTCCAAAGGCCTGAGACCAAAGACCAAAGGCCTCAAAGCCAGAGAAGCCAGAAGTGTAACTCTGTGTGAGGCAGAAGGCCTGAAAATCCAGGTGGTTCCTGGTACCAGTGCCGGAGTCCAAAGGTCAGAGAGCCTGGAGTTCTGCTGTTCAAGGGCAGAAGAGTGTCCCAGCTACAGGAGAGGGAGCACATTGTGGGTGTTTTTTTTTATTTTTTTGTCTCTTGGGCCCTCCACTGATTGGCTGGTGGTCACCCACAGTGAATTCCCCATCAGTCCACTGACTCACATGCAGAATGCCTCCAGAAATACGCTCCCAGACACATTCAGAAAGTCTCCTGTACTAGTTCTCTAGATAATCTTTAATTCAGTCAAATTGCCATCTAAAATTAGCCATCACACATATAAGAAGCTCTTCTGTGTGAAACATGATAGCTCTGGGTAATCCTTATTTCAAGCTAGTGCTTCTTAAACAATCACTTCTTTTAAAACCGGTAATTATATTCAAAGTAACTTAAATTCATTACACATTTTATCACTGCACAATTCATTACATTTTTATGACACCAGTACCTAAAGCTTCATGAAGGCAGGGATTTTTCCTTTTTGGTCAACTACCCAGTCTCTAGCACCTAGAAGAGCGTATGGACGCATGGGAGCCACATAATAGTGAGTAAGTGTATAATACCTTTCCTTAGACACTGTGAAAAAATGACTATATGGGGTGTCTTTGTTGTGTGAGATAAAGACCCCAGATTTCATGTCAGGAAATCTCAGTGACTGTCCCAGCTCCACTATGCATTTTCTGTGTATGTTTGCAAATTTGCTACATGAATGCCAGTTAACCTCTCTGTGCCTTTATTATCAATGAAATGAAGAAATTATATTAATGAATATAATTATAATTATAATAATATAATATAATTTCATGATATAGCAAATAATGATAAAATGGCGACTACTTAATGAATGATAAAATGATATATATCAATGGATGACAAAGTCCAGTCAATATTTTCAAGTGCTCCCTTCACTGATTCGCTGATCATTAGCAGCGTTCCTTCGGGAAGTGACTGGCTGGGAACAGAGTTTCAGTTTGTGGTCATGGAACCAGCTTGCCAACTGGCATATACAGGCTTGGAACTGAGACTCTGGTCTCTCTGGCAACTAAAATTTTGGCTCTAACAATTGAACTAGTCACCAACTCAATTAAAAATATAATAAGGCTCTTCCTTATTTTGGCATGGAAAATTGATTTTTAAGAATAAGGACAACTAAAGCTGATACAGAAAAATGGAATACTAACATAATGATTAAAAGAACTCAATTAAATTCTGGCTCTGAAATTTTCTATGAGACCTTGGCCAAGTAACTTAATCTCTTTGTGCCTCCGTTTTGGCATCTGTGAAATGGGATGTTGGTAATAATATCTAGATGAAGCCATTCATTTAAAGATACTGGGAGATGAAATTGAGACCTGCCGGCCTCTGTCTGTATCTTAGTACCTCCTCTTACCACCTGTAATAATTTGGTCAGTCTCTCGGTATCTCTGCATCAGTCTCCTCTTCTGTAAAATAGCAGTAGAGTGACTCTTACTTCATGAAGTTATTATGGACTTTAAATGAAATAATCCATGTAATATGCTCATAACCATGTCTGGCTTAAGCAAGACCTCAATAACTGGCTGTTCTGATTATGCACATTAAGCTCTGGTAGTGGGGGGGGCATGTTGAACGAGACATGGCAGGAGGCAGCCCAGTGAACCAGCAGACAGTGAGGGGAGTCCATCAGGAAGCCGCACAGACTGATAGTGGGTTTCTTTAAATTTTTATTTTAGGAAACTATGTGTGATCATACTAAACCCTTTGAGAGTTTAGGAAAAGAATGCTTTGCAAATTGTAAGACATTGGAATCAGTTCCTACGTATGTCATTGAAAATAAATATCACAGTCTCCAATTTACCTCTATGCTTGTGGGATGAACCTTCCTTTTAACCAAGAAATCTGCCCTAGAGAAAAGGACTTTTGATTTCCACACGGACTAGAAGATACTGCCAACTAGTGCTCCATAAATTGCAAATAAATTGCCAATCATTTTGTAACAAGACAATTGTGATGCCACAATGAGTCATTGCATTCTTTCTGTTCATCCCGGAGCCTGAAATCATTTTGTTTGCAGAGAAGTAAGTCCCTGTGTGTGGGGGTCAGTACCTTACCGTTTAAGCACACAGAGCCCTTAAACCAAATTCCTGAAGTTTCCACGCTGCCACAGACAGATGGAGATAATAAGGACAGGGTGGATACACCGGTCAAAAAATAAAAGCAATAAAATAGAGGCTCAGTTTCCAACAGACACTGTGCATTTCTTTTTGGTGAGCTTTAAAGAGACAGGAAATAAGCCCATATATTTCATGATTGAGAGGCCCTTTTCAATGAACTGGAAAATTTGGGTTACATTGAGTATGCATTGTTTCATTTAAAAATGTATATTCAGAAGTAGGTGACAACCTGTTCTGTTCTTTCATGTAAGGTGGGTTGAAGGATTTTCTTAGCACAGTGATAGAAACTTTTTTCTATTGGCAACAGTATTTCCAGGAGGATCGCAGGTTTGAGGCCAGCCTCAGCAACTCAGCAAGACCCTCAGCAACTTAGTGATGCCCTGTTTCAAAATAAAAAATAAAATGGGCCTGGAGTATAGCTTAGAGGTAGAATGCCCCTGTGTTCAATCCCCAGTACCAAAACACAAACAAACAAACAAACACATTGTTTCTTACACATTAAGATCATTTAGTTTTAACAAGTGATTTTTAAAAAATATATTGAGGTGTGATCAATGTATAAAAAGCTGCATATATTTAATGTATGAAATTTGATGAGTTTGGACGTACGCTTTTTAGAATATTTTCATTAGTGCATTGTAATTATACATCATAGTGAGATTCAATGTTATACAAACATACATGCACACAGCTCTTGGTGTGTTCCCTTCTGTATCCTACTCTTCTTCCCTCTCCACCCTCCCCTTACATGTTAGTGAAATTGATAGTAATACCTTCAGATGGACTATGTTTTTTATTTATTTACCTAATTCTTTATTTTTTTGTGGTACTGAAATGAGTGGTAATTCCTAAGAATCCCACTGGAGGCGCCACACATGACAGACTCAATACTTAGGTTCCAGCTGTAGCCATTTATTGCATTGCAACCAACTCTAACTTTGGGCCTTTGGCGGGGGGGGGGGGGCTCACCCTTCCTCTTCCAGCAGTCCATCGGCAAGTCCACTTCCAGCTGCAGGGTGTCCCCAGGTTTCTTTGTGCAGTGGGGATGGGGTGTCCAGGCTTAGGTCTGTCTGCCTCTGTTGTCCTGGGACCAGAACAAGGAATTGACCAACAGCCAGCAGAGCTGGTTGAGTAAGCCTTGCCCAGTTAGGACAGACAGAGGGCCTGGTCACAATTGGGGTCCTCAGGCTCATACACAACGGGGGTGCAGAGTCTTGTTCACATGACAGGAGGCCAGGCGGACCGACAAGGGGTCCCCCTCAGTTGGAGAGTGCCTCGTTGTCTGAGCTTCAATTGGGGTTTTTATACTCTTCTTGAGCCTGGGATCTTCTGTGACCTTCTTCTGCGACTCTCTGATTAGGTGTGCTCAGCCCAGTTACACCCCCTTCTGCATTCTGTCGTGAAGTCTTCTTGCTGTCAGTCGGGTGAGATATCCCTTAGGCCCCTTCTAACTATCTAAGTCACACATTTCCAAGTCACATCAAACCAGGGTAATAAGCATAGCCATTTTATATGTAGGCATAGTCATTCTTATGTGTATTTCATAAATAAGCAATAATAGCAGTCAATCAATATTCAATCAGTATTCAATCAATATTCATAACGGGTACGACCCCAGAGGCATTCTACCTCTGAGGTACACTCCCAGACCTTTTTAATTTTTTTATTTTGAAACAGGGTCTTGCCCAGTTACTGGGGTGGGGGGATCACTAAGTTTCTGAGGCTGGCTTCAAACCTGCGAACCTCCTGTCTCAGCTTCCCAAGTACTGGGACGACAGGTGTGTGCCACCACGCCCAACTCAACATATGCTTTTTAAAAATATGAATATCCCAAGCTGGGCATCGTGGTGCATGCCTGTAATCCCAGTACTTAGGAGGCTGAGACAGGAGGATTGCAGGTTCAAGGCCAGCCTAAGCAACTTAGCAAGACCCATTTCAAAATAAAATAAAATAGGGCTGGGGGTATAGCTCAGAGGTAGAATGCCCCTGAGTTCAATCCCCAGAACCACAAAAGTAATAATAATAAATAAAATAAAATATGAATATCCCTTGAGAGTTCAAGTATGCATTATTCACACTTGAAAGTAAATTTATTTTATCACTGACTTTTCTGTGTTCTCCAACTGAGTATTTGACCTTGAGGGCAGGGGAGTTTCAAAAAGAATATTAAATTAAATTAAATTAATTCAAAATTGCCAGGCTTGGTGGCGCACGCTTGTAATCCCAGTACTTTGGGAGGCAGAGACCGGAGGATCCAAGTTCACGGCCAGCCTCAGCACTCTCTCTCTCTCTCTCTCTCTACCTAGTGAGGCCCTCTGTAACTTCGTGAGACCCGGTTTCAAAATAAAATATAAAAAATAGGGGCCGGGGGTGTAGCACGTAGGTAGAACGCCCCTGGGTTCAATCCCCAGTACCACAAAAAAAATTAATTCAAAATTAAATTGAATTAAAACTTTGGGACTTTTGAAGGGGTTTGGCTTGAATTAGGGACCATGGTCACATGTACAAGGAATCACTTGGGAAACAGGGAAAGGACACTGAGCAGAACAGACGTGAAATTAGTTTAGTTTGCAGTTGTACAAGGATTTCAGAAGCAGGTGGTCCATTTCCAAAACCCTCCATATAATACATAGGCTGTAAGTTAAGAATGCTTGAAGTAGCCAGGCATGGTGGCGCACGCTTGTAATCCCAGTACTTTGGGAGGCGGAGACCGGAGGATCGCAGGTTCGCGGCCAGCCTCAGCTCTCTCTCTCTCTCTCTCTCTCTCTCTCTCCCTGTCTCTCTCTCTCTCTCTCTCTACCTAGTGAGGCCCTCCGCAACTTCGTGAGACCCGGTTTCAAAATAAAGCATAAAAAACAATAGGGCCGGGGGTGTAGCGCGGAGGTAGAACGCCCCTGGGTTCAATTCCCGGTACCGCAAAAAAAAAAAAGAATGCTTGAAGTGCTTGCTGGAGGCTCTGCCAGGTCATTAAAACGGGGTGAATGTTAATAGCTACAGAATTTGCAGGGACCAGAGTAAGATGAAAGTGCAGGTCCTTTGTTCAGAAAGCAAGAACAAAGGACCATCAACGGTCCTAAAATATAAAACTGTTTCCTTCCTTCCACCCGCCCTCTCTTGACATATCATAGAGTTTCTTGTGTGCTATTTAATATTGTTCCAAGTAAAAAAAGAGGACCAAAGGCATAGCTTATTAGCATGAATTTTACCGTTCACCTTTATACTGCGCAATGCAAATGTAAGAGTCATGGACTTGCAAGCAGAGACCACAAATTTCACAATTCGTATTTCTCAGTTGATGCATAAGTGTCATTCTTCACAGAGCAGTGAAAATACACTCCAAACGTACTCGACTGCTTTAATTTCATTTCTGAGTGCAGGCGCGGTTCACCAATACAGTCTTCTTTTCACTTCCTGCTCAGCAGGGAAAGACTGGAAGAAAAAAAGGGTGGATTTCTTCCCTATACTGTGTGGCACATGTTCTCTGTTGGCTAAAACAGGGAAGAAAGGACACGATAGGTGCATGTTTCGTAGAACACCATTGCCTTCGTCCCTGGTTAGCACTAAGTTCTGGCTGCGATGAAGGTGTGACTCTTGGCGCTGCAGGTTCCCCCCTTAGTTATAGACAGAAGATACCTTTTTTTTTTTTTGATACTAGAGACTGAACCCAGAAGCATTCTACCTCCAAGCTACACCTCCAGCCCTATTTTCTTTTTTTATTTTGAAAGAGGATCTCATTAAGTTACTGAAGGACCTCTCTAAGTTGCTGAGGCTGACTTCAAACCTGAGATCCTCCTGTCTCAGTCTCCCAAGTACTAGGATTCGAGTCATGCACCACCACGCCCAGCTCAGAACACTCTTAACTCTCATTCTCACATTGAATTACACTGAACTCACAGGCATCGTGTGTCCGTCACAGTTCAGCATCTCACACGCTGTGTGCGAATGAGGCGGTAAGGAACAGCTGCGGACACGCGTGGGGGACAGGCATCCCTTGCTCCTGCAGGCTCACCATCCCATGGGGTTTACCCACAAAACGATGGTTTGCCCTACAGCACAGGGCCTCTACAGCTGCAGAGGTTGTGCACTCATGAACCCAGCCTTGTGTTGAAATGCCTCACACACAAATGAGGAGCCCATTAGCAAAGCAGTTTGCAAGGGAAGTGGAAACTGGCTAGCTCTCCTTTCTTTATTATGTGACCTAACACTGTCACAGACATATGGAAAATGACAGGATAAATGCAAATGCTGTTTTGAAGTTTATTTTTATTCCGAGAACAGTGGGCATGAGGGAACCAACAGGCAGATATATAGTTTCACATGGTCCTCAAGCACACACAGTGTTTTATGATTTTTTTTTTTTTGGTACTGTGGATTGAGCCCAGGGGCATTCTATCTCTGAGCTACACCCCGACCCTATTTTTTTAATTTATTTATTTTGAAACATGGTCTCATTAAGTTGCTGAGGGCCTGCTAAGTTGCTAAGGCCAGTCTCAAACCTGTGATCCTCCTGTCTCAGCCTCCCAACTATTGGGATTACAGGCATGAGCCACCACACCCGGCTCTGTTTTATGGATTTTTTTTTGTGTGTGTGTGGTACCGGAGATTGAACCCAGGGACGTTCTACCTCCGAGATACACCCCCGGCCCTATTTTTTATACTTTATTTTGAAACTGGGTCTCATGAGGTTGCGGAGGGCCTCACTAAGTAGCTGAGGCTGGCCAGGAACCCGGATCCTCCGGTCTCCACCTCCCAAGTACTGGGATTACAAGTGTGCACCACCACGCCCAGCTGTTTTATGGATTTTGATGTGAAATAGAAGTAAATTTTAAGACAAAACATGAAATTTCAAAGAGATGAAGCTGGTTGTAAAAAAAAAGTAGTAGGTAAAAAAAGGTACTTGGTTGAAAAACTTAAAACTCTTTGAATAGAAGGGCAACTGTGTTGAAAATTTGAAGGCTTAGAACATCCTGCCTATTGATCTCAGACAAGCCATTTTATCTGTAGTCCCCATAAACCTTATCCAGAAAATAAAGTTTAGACATAGAATGTTTCTAGTTTGAGATTTGTTCAATTAAAGAGGCATTTATAAACCTACAAATCTGTTTTAAAGATAGAATTGTAGATTTTAAAAAATTCTTCCCAGAACTCCCAGAGGCCCCCAGTCACACCCTCAGGCATATGAGCCTCCATGGATGTTCACTTGAATCTATAATGCTCCTCCCTCCCATATTCATTCGTCTATTTATCCCAAAGGGCTCTTGGTCATTGCTAAAGGGCACAAAAGTTAATGCGAGAAGCTAAGGTAAAAAATAAAATAAAATAAACATTCCCCTCAAATCCAGGGATATTTGAAAATTGAGTGACTTTTTAGATTGCAGGGTATATTTCTTTTTTGTTTTCAGTTTTTCTTTAGATCTTTCAACTTTTGTCCCAACCAAAATCTACCTAGGTATCTGAAAGTTCTATTTTATGACCTACCGCACATTGTTAGCATTTTATCAGAAAATTTTCCCTGAATTTTAAAAAGAACTGCCAAAATGTAAAATATGATTTTATTATGTCTTGCAGAAAATTGGGGTTTTTTTTTCACAGAAAGATAGACTCCAACCTGTAATGCGGTCAATAGAGAAATAAATATTTAAAACTAAATGCGGGAGACAGAAGAGAGTTAAAATATACTGAGTTCTTGTTATGTACTAGGTACTGTGTTTTGCGTCCATTATTTTGTTTAACCCCTACTTAATCATGTGTGGAGGTGGAAATAAGAATTCCACCAGTTGTCTCTGCTCTCACAGTGAGCTGTCAGTGCAAACCCAGCCAGCTCTCGCTCCCACATTCCAGCGTGGGACCCGTATGACAAGTGCACTGGGCTCTGACATCTCAAAATGAGTATGGCCAGACTGTCCTCATCCTCTGTCCCCAAAAGCTGCTCTAACCACAGCCTTTCTCATCCCAAATGACGGTGCAGTCTATATTGCTGCTGCTCTGGCTGGAAACCCGGGTCATCTTGTCTCCTCTCTCTCATTCCTGCCACCCAGCCCATTGGCAGATCCTGCCAACTGCTGCTGCAGTTAGTCCCACACAGACCTGAGCACTCCCGACTGAGCCAGCAGGTTCAAGGCCAGTCTCAACAACTTAGACCCTGTTTCAAAATAAAAACTAAAAAGGACTGGGGGATGTAGCTCAGAGGTAGAGTACCCCTGGCTTCAATCCCCAGTACCATAAAAAAGAAGAAAAAGATCTGCAGAGGACTTCTCTAGGTCTGAACTTTTTGAAGGACCAATGTCCTTTTGGGAAACTAAAAGTCTGGGTTTCTAAAGGACTGGGTTTCCAGGTGGAGAACCTGGGGTGTCTTTCTGCCTGTATCTACCAACTATATAAAATTGATCAAACCACATCATGTCTGGGGGCCTCAAATTCCTCTTCTGTAATGTGAATTCTATCTTCTTTCATGCACTATAATTCTTATAAATAATTAGGAGATTAAAAACATTCAAATGGTATCTTCAATTCTGAATTTGACTATATGTCTGCTTATCACTTAGATTTACTGTTTTCTCATTCCTTCAGAAACTTTTTATACGCTACCTAGGTCTACAACATTACATTGCTTAGAAATTAGAAGCAGATCTCTGTAGACACCTACACTTTTCAACACCAGATTGTGCATGTATGTGCATCAGTCCTTTTCTGTGACCTTTCAGAAAGGAAATAAGCACGTGATGTGATCTAAAATAATTACCTCTCCCACCAGTGTGGACCTAAATATGAGCTCTATTTTGTCACTTTCCTAAGAAAGTATCGTTAATAATCATGAGTGATAATCTGGCTTAGGTATCAGCAAGCCCCTAGTGACTGACACGCCGGGGGATATCACGCTGTGATTGGGTCTTCCCGTGATGTTGAAGTGACTACCCTGCAGAAAATGATGTTTTTTAGTCCGTTTTTAGTCACAGTAGCTTAGTTGCAATATTGGTAAAAATAATAATAATAATAATAATAATAATAATAATAATGCACGGGAAATGAATATAATCTTGTAGCAGTGCTGTGTCTTGCAAAATCATATCATTGATACTATTTTTGCTATTTAAGGAGAATATGAAGGACAGTAGTAGTAAAGTATTTTGTAGAATATCAAACCTACTTATTCCATGACAATTTTTAATATTTATTTATTTATTTATGATACTAGGGATTGAACCCAGGGGCATTCTACCTCCAAGCTATACCCCCAGCCCTTTTTTATTTTTTTGCTTTGAAACAAGGTCTCACTAGATCGTTGAGAGCCTTCCTATGTGGCTGAGGCTGTCCTCGAGCCTGCAATCCTCCTATCTCAGCCTCCTGAGTACTGGGATTGCAGGCATGCACCATCACACCCAGTCAATTTTTAAAATTTTTTGTGGTTGATTTTTTTCCGAGATGCATGAAAATACAAAATGGGATATAATGCAAGATCTCTCGTATCATATCTCATATCGCGGAATGTTATGGCTTCCAGTGTAGTTCTTATGAGACCATTCTTAAGTGGTTTTTTTTGGGGGGGTTAGTCATCACATCTAATTATCTCATTGTTATCTTCCAGAACAGTTGACCGTCACATACCAAGAGTGACCTCAGGTTAAAGAAAAAAAAAAGAAAGAAAGAAAAAGACCTTCAGTTTGGATCTTTTCCTGCCTTGGAATCAAGAAAAAAAAATGGAAAACTGATAATCAAAGGTAAAAGGTTTTCCTTTCTTCTTATATAACGCATTTCTACAGCTTCCTCTTCAGCCATCCTATGGGAAACCATTTTTTAATAGTGTGGTATAGTTGAACAAAAATATTTCTGCCTTGTAAGTTCAGCCATATTAATAGGCTGCTAAGTTTAAAGAACATGTTTTCTGTTTTGATTTTGGTTTGGGGTGGTTTTTACTCCATGGTTACCTATATAAACTCTGAACCATATGTAGTTTATATTTTTAATCTTCATCATCATCATTATCATTATCAATATGCTTTTATTGGTGCATTGTAATTATCCATCATAATGAGGTTCCGTGTGATAGGAACATACCTGCACACAGCACTTGGTGCATTTCATTTTGTATCCAACCCCTTCCCCTCACCTTCCCCATACTTGTTATTGAGATAGGTATTGATAATTTTGTAAAATGTGCAAGAATTAATCTTCATTATTGTTAATGCAGAATGACCTGTCAGACAAATATCATTTTTATGACTGTGTAGAGCAAAGTATTGTATGTTAGGTTAAGTGTGGAATTATGGAAGTAGAAGGCACAGTGTCAGCTTTCTTTTCTTAGCTGTACAGATTTGTGTTTATCAGCACAGACATGCTTGATGTGTTCTAAATGTGCTAAGAAAGGCAACAGAAGCATTTGAGTTTGTGCTGTGTCTTCACTCCTTCCAGGGGTTTACAGGGAGAGTGGAAGAACGGTCTTAACAATGTAGAAATCAGATACACGACAAAAGTGATATTTTATCAGAAGGGAATTAGTATTGGCCTTGCCTGGATCACTTGCCCAATGAAGACAATGACTTGGATAGGCGAATATGTTGGGAAGCTAGTCCCAAACATCACGAGTTAAAAGAAGGAAGTATGAATCAGAGAGAAGCACAGGTCAAAAGCGGGTGGATGAACAAGTCCACCACTGTGGGTGCTGGGATTTTGATTCCTCGGAGAACTCCCAGGAGGGTGTGGACACCTTCTGCCTGGAGGATGTACTGCAAGACGTTTATCCCCTGGCTCTATCCCCTTGACTGTGGATTTCCACCAGAGACAGGATGTCCCACAATTCTAGGCTGTCCTGGCACTACAGGGCACAGAAAGCAGAGACCAAATTGATCCTTGAGATAGACACTAGGAAGGCAAGGAGGAATCCAAGCGGGCACAGAAATATCTGTCTGTCCTTGCAGAGGTGTCTGAAATCACAAGTGGGCCCAAGGTCATGACGCAGGCAACCCATAGCACTTGTTACAGTTCCTTTTACTTTATTTTATTTTATGTTTAGGGGAATATAAGAGGCTTATTTAGGAAAGTGGAGGTACAGATTACGAGAGGGCCATGATAAAGGGGTACATTCCAGACAAAGGGTCTAGAAAGGTCTATTTTCAGAAATGGAAAATGGCGGTGAGTTCTCCGCCTGGTGGGATTTGTTTATTCTGGAAACTTCCCCCCTCATGTGTATGCATTCAGAGGAGGAAGAGATCTCTTTCACGCCACAGCTCAGTGGCTCAGTGTACCTGCCCTGTTCCCACGTTGGAAGCTCCCCCAGGGGCCTAGGAGAAACCGGGGGGTGGGGGGGTGTCTAAAATGGCAACTGACCCTGGGCAGTGGATCTCCATCTCTCTTCTCCTGAGGGCTGGCCGGATCCTCTGTCCCATTCCTTTCCCTGCCCTGCTCATCTCTAATCAACCTGCCTAACATTCCCCCTCAAGAGCTAGACGCCCTGAAATCATTTGGGGAACAGGGTGATGGTCCGTCTCCTACAGCTTCTACAAGCTGGACAGGGATGCAGACTGGCCAGGACCTCTCGCTCTTGCTCTCTGCCAGGGCAGGGCCTGCTGCGTGGGCCCAGACAGGTTCCGCAGCAGGTAAGTCCGCAGGTCCTCATAGGACCTGGTGTCAGTTGTAGAGGGGCTGGTAGTTTGTCCTGAGTCTCATTTTAAGTTTGATAGCCTGGAGCTGGAAGCTTTCAGATTTCATTAGCAAGTTTAGGAGACCAGGACCAAGGGAAAAGAGGAGTAATAAGAAAAAGAGACCCACGAAGGGCAAAAACAGGGAAACCGAAACCAAGTCTCCTTTAAGAAAATCAGCCCTGGGCTGTCTTACCCCACTGATTGGTTAGCTTAGCCAGAAGTAAAGTGGCCTTTGGCAGGAGAAATGACCTAGTTCTCGAGGAAGGCAGCCAGAATAGGAGCTCGTGGGAGGGTTACTTACCTATTTCTTTTCTAAAAAGGAACCTTAAATCTTCCGTGAGCTCACAGCTCCACATGGGTTTGGTTGATCTTGAAATTCAAGGTTTTTCTTCTGTGGGCAGGGCTATACTCGCATAGGATGGATCCAGCTAGTGATCTTGGGCATCTTTTTTTTTTTTTTTTTTTTTTGCTTTGGGGGTAGAGAAGAGAAGAGAAAAGGGGACCCACTAAGGGGGAATTAATTAAAATCCTGAAGATGTGTCCTTCCTACTCTTAACGAAGACTTGGCCTCCATAAGTAGATGTTACTTGGCTTGCTTTATCTCCTCTTTCTTGTCCATAGATGCCTATTGCCTGTTGGAATTCACATCGAGAGGTTAAATATTGGTTAGGCCAGATCTTTCAGTATCAAGCTTCAGGTCAGTGTATAAGAACGGCTTGTCATATAATATTTTGAAAGGGCTAAGCCGGAGACCAGCCTTTGGAGCAACGTAGAGTCTGAGAAGAGCTGTGGGGGAAGCTCTAGCTAGGGTAGTGAAGTTTCTTAACAGAGCTTGCCTAAGGTCCATGTAAAGTCTGGGTGGCTCTTTCAACCTTACCAGAAGTCTGAGATCTCCAAGAAGAATGGAAGAAGTATTTAATTCCCAGGTTTTTGCTACCTGCTGGGGTGACTTGACATTTAAACATAGGTTGGTTATCACTCTGGAGGGACCTATGCAATCGAAATCAGGGAATAATATCCTTAGGTAGGACTTTGATACCTCCTGGGTACACACTGTCCTCATGGGAAAGGCTTTTACCTGGCCTGTGAAGGTATCTATAAAGATCAAAAGGAATTTATAACTTCTGAAGAGGATAACTAATTGTTAGTCTTCCCCTGGATAAGAGCCTTATGCTGTATGAGCTGAACCAGCAGGGAAGGCCTGGTACCCTAGGGGTTGTTTGGGGGCACAACGATGGCATGTCTGATAAACTCTATAATTTTCAAGAGTCCCTTACTTATGAACAGTCTTTTAACTGTGGCTGGGGAGAGAAAAACAAATGAGCTCCCAGCAATTGAGGTATTTTCCTCCCCCAAGAGAGGGCTAAGGCATTAGACATCAGTAAAAACTGGTGGGATAACAAAAAGTTCTCCCACAAACAGCATAAGGGAGAGATCAATTGTCATTTTGTTGATCTCCTGTCACCCCCATTGCCTGGCAGGATATAGAGCAGAAAGGACTTCAGAAGAGGAAGTTAGCATAGGGTGGGCAGCTCCTGGGTATAAAGGAAATTTGGGGGTTCTATTTGCCAGGGCCAAGGTTGCCCTGAGTTTGGTCCCTTTGATGATGATTTCTGATGTGGGAGCCCACTAGAGTGAAGGGCACTCTTACACCAGGGCCAGCAATGCGGGGTCTGCCCTGTGGTTGGGGGCCGCCTATCCTCCAGCAATCTGGCCTTTTCAGAGAGATCAGAGTGCTCAGGGCCCTTTGTCTCCTCCAGACACTTGCTTTACCAGTGTCCAGGCTTCCCACCATGGCTGGCAGCTTCCTTGGTGCAGGATTTTAAAACATAGTGTGTTCCTCCTAAATGAAATAGCTCCAAAACCTTTCTTATTTGCATTGTAAAGTTACATCCAAATAGCATGGAAATAGAGTTCACTTCATTCTTTCATCAATAAATTCTCTGTATTCAGAATGATACATGCCTCTTGATCAACAAGTATATTTAACTAATTATGTAGCAAGATTCAAACTGTGATGAACATTTTGGAATGGTTAGAAATAATATAGTGTTTACCTATTCCTGTATTTATTGCTCATTATATATTGTTTCATATATTAAAAAGGGCCTTTGTATACTCCCCCCAAAAGTATTATTGTCTTTCCTCTTTGAAACAATCTTGTGAACAGCAGCAGCAATATTTGTGTGAAAAGCATGACTGAGATTATGCCTGGCTGAGAATAATGTTAAATGTCTGGTCAGCTGGAAAAATAGAGTTAGGACCTTAAAGTGAGCCAAAGTGTATTTGACCTGGGGGTGTGAGGGTAGGTTGGTGGGGGTTTTGGTCTGAGAATATTAAACAGATTGAAGTAAAGTTGGGTAAAGGCTGTGTTTGTCTTGTGGCATAGAACATCACATGCTCATAGGAAGAACATAATCAGTGGACTCCAAGCAGTAGCTATTAAAAATAAAACAAGCAGACGTCAACAAACATCTGAGTTGATGAATATTAGCATGCACATTTTAGTCAAAGTAGTGAAATTGGAGGGGGGAGGAGAGAGGGCAGCAGAAAGTGGTAGAGAAGGGAAACCAGGGACGTTATGGCAGATGGCAAGGCAGAAATACCAAAAAAAAAAAGCAGACAGAACCAAACCCAGGATGGAGAGAAGCCCGTGTCAGTGGAGAGATGTTTCTCAGAACAAACCATGTGCTGAGCACAGGATAAACTGAGTGAATGGCCCGTTAATTTGAGAGGAGACAAATTCCGAAATCACCAGAGAAGCATTAATTTACTGCGTCTTCTCACTTGAATAATGCATTCACTTCTCATTGGTTTCCTCTCTATGGTTCCCTTTGGCTCCCAAGTCCTCCTAAATAATAGCCCTAATCATGTCTGCTCTTTCTCTCAGAAAACATTCTCTGATTTACCAATTCATTGTTGTCTGAACTCTTTGTTGTTGTTATGCTAGGGATAGAACCCAGGTGCATTCTACCTCTGAGTTACATCCCCAGCTCTATTTTATTTTTTATTTTGAGACAGGATCTTGCTAAATTGCTTAGGCTGACCTCAAACCTGTGATCCTCCTGTCTCAGCCTCCCAAGTACTAGGATTACAGGCTGCGCCACCACCACACCTGGCTTGTTTGCTGATCTCTTTAGCCAGACATTTAAAGCTGCCACTCTTCAGTTTTCTGACAGTTTTTATTCCTTGACTTCACTTACCAGAGATCTAGCCTATTGTCTAGAAATGTAATTTCTGTTACTCATTAAGCTTTCAGTTGCTTTTGTGGGTTCCTGGTCCTCAAACACAGATCAGTCTAAGATAAGGCCCACAAATTTGTATTTCTAACAAGTTCCCAGGTGATGCTGACCCTGCTGGTCTAAGACTTCACGTTGAGAATCACGCTGTAAATCAAATGATCCAGGCTGGCGCTACAGCGTCTGCATCACAGCTTAAGTCAAAAAGAGATTGCACTGAAAGGGCTTCCCTGCCACCATCACCGTTGTAAGACAATGTGTTAGTTTAAAAGCAGGATTTGAGTCTTATAGTCAAATACCATATTTATGTATTTATTTATTTATTTATTTATTTATTTATTTATTTATTTATTGTGGTACTGGGGCATTCTACCTCCAAGCTATGCCCCCAGCCCTTTTTTAAAATTATTTTATTTTAAAACAGGGTCTCACTAAGTTGCTGAGAGTCTTACTACATTGCTGAGGCTGTCCTCAAACTTGCAATCCTCCTGTCTGAGCCCCCCAAGTACTGGGATTACATGTGTGTGCCACCATTCCTGGCTCAAATACCATCTTAATGTCCTACAATTACCCACAATAGGTTGTTGTATATATTTTTATATCCCCTACTTCATTACAGACTTCCGAGACCCATAAATATTTGTTGGATGGATGAAAGAACATAGGGTCAAGTTTAGCAAGCAAGGACTGATTTTTTTTTTTTTTTTTTTGCCAGAAACTTAACTCCTTACAAAGAAACTTGTCTGGCATGTGGTATATGGAAAGACTGATTTCCTTCATGTGGAAACCTCCTTATAAGATCATATTCAATGTTTAAGACATTTTATTAGGTGGACTAAGTCTATTCAAAGCCTGAGTGTCTAGTATCAATAGCATTGTGCTGCTTAATAAGCGGAATTCTTCACAAAAGACTTTTTGCTATTTGATTGAGTACAATGGGGGAAATGTCATTTTTATCAAGACAAATTGTACATTTTATTTTATAAAAGAGCCACGGGATATGTGAAACCAGGAAATCACATCAATTTAATAATTTCCTTTGCAAATGTCTCTTCCTTGAGTTTAAATTTTGCAGCTGCAGCATAATTTGAATGTTTATTCACATTTAGGACAATTGTGCTTTCTGGTCTCTTCTTGCATTCAAATGTGTTCATGTATCAATGTTGCACAGTTTCTCTCTGCATCTTTTATCTGCATACATCATCCCATGATTGGCTTGGTAAATTTATCCTACTTTTCCTGCTAAAATAACTGTCCCTGCTGTCTGTTTTCTACCTACTCGTTGATTTATTCCAGAAATTGGGCTCAATGCCCACTTTTGAAGCTCAGTGTGAAGCTTATTCTGTATGTTTTTAAACCAGTTTCCCACAAATTTTTTTCTGTTATGTATTCTGTTGTAGAATCAACTTCAAAATCCATCCATAAAGAAGTTCATAATCATATATTAGCATAAGTAATCACAATGGAATTTTATTTTCACAATTTTATTTCATTAGTGGTTTACGTTTTTGTCATGTTTCTCAATATGACTACTGCGCGTATTTAGTATTGATATATGTGAAATATAAATTAATATTAAAAGTGTTAGTTGCTGGGCAAAAAAATTATTTCATAATTCACTTTAATAGTAGAAAATTAAAATTTTCATTTTATTTTATGGCCTGCCTAATGTTAAAGCTTATATATTAGTCAAAGCTTGGAAATCCTAGTTCCAACTTTCTTGCTTTGATGTATGGACTTGGCTTAGTCTCTCGGTCTCAGTTACCTCGATGGCACAAGATGGTCCTTCCACCATCTTGAAGCCGGCGGAGTCTGAGCCAGGCTTCTAAAAGGCACATACATCTGGAAGGTTGTGGTGCAGGGCCCTCTTTGCTGGCGATAAGTAGGAGTGAGGAGTTGGGGAGTATCTAAAACCAACGGGAGCACACAGCTCCTCTTAAACTTGAAGGTGCTTATCCCTGAGATGAAGCTAAGTTCTACTTGGCCAAGAGCTGTGCTTATGTGTGAAACCCGCAAAAACCAACACAGCAACCCCTGCTGGCATACCCCAGTAACCTGCAGAAAGGTAACTCATGCCCCAAGATACAGGAACATGACTCATGCCAAGGCCCAAAGCTGACTTCTTGCTAAGGCTGCTAGATACAGAATCTGTGTGATGCTGGCCCCCTCAAGGATTAAACTAATGAAGAGTAAATAGATTAAAATGTATTTATGCTCTTGTATTTTTGGTTGTTTAAAAAAAACAGAAAAGATAGGAAGAAAAATAAGGGTTTAGGATCAACCACCCCTGGGATTCATCTCAATGCCTTGTGTTAACAGTCTCAGGGTGCAGATCATATGAAATGCCACCTAAAACCAGGGACAAAAGTATGAATCAGTCAGTCAGTCAAGTAATAGCACATACTTGGAGGTAGAATTGAAAGGGTCTGGTTTTGGATGCAGAAAGATTTGAGTTTAAAACCCAACTTCTTTGTTTATTTGAGTTTAAAGACAATACCAAACCACTCTGTAATTTATCAGCATCTGTAAAATGAGAGCAGTGTTTTCTAATTACCTGCAAGGTTGCTTTAAAGACTATAGATAATGCCTCAAAAATCTGGCACTTGGTGGGAGCTGAGCATATATACATCTAAAGTTCCCTTCAGGCCTCAGAGCCGACCAGGGCCCCAACCAAGATTTTAGAGGTTAACAGAGACTACTCTCCTCTAATGTAATTCCACAAGGCTCAGAAATTTCACTTGGGACTCTCAAAGATGAACACAGTTTGGAAAATGTATCCATAATTGAGTCATTGGAGTCTTAAAAGGCTAATGAGAAAATTCCACATAGTTTTTCATCTAGACAGGAGATCTCTGGTTCTGTACTTTGCTAGTGATTACACATACCAAGCAAAACCCTTTTTATCTTGAGTGACTCCTTCAATGTCAAGCATAGAGTTTGCAAATTGCATCCTGTCTTCTGTTTTGTAATTTAACCACAACTTGGGCAGGAATTAAAATAAAGATTGTTCAAGGTATAGGTTTATCCTGAACTCTTGATTTATATCTGATTCTAGTATGTACAAAATTATTCCTTTCTTTTCCCCTTTGTCTCCAAAACAGAACAATCTGCCTGATGTAGCTTTATATCTAGAGGGAAAAGAAATCAAACTTTGATCGATATATGATTCATTTGATACAGATTCATGTGCATATTGAACATTTTTCTGTGCTTTTGAGGTTGAATTGTTACTTTGATATTGGTTAACCTCAATACTTTGTCAGCAGAAATTCAGAGCTGCCTACTTAATATGATATCAATAAAGTTTTGGTGTAATAGTTCATCAATCTTAGCAGAGGATTTAATCCTGTCAGCTTTTTTCCTATCTCACTATTCCATAAATCTGCTGCACATTAATGTGCTTTGAGATAAATCTTAGTATTTTACTGTTCCATCCTTTTTATGTCAGAAATAATTTAGAAACAGAACTGTTTGTGCTATTTAAGTACCTTGATTATTTCAGACATCTGCAAGATAGCTAAAATCTAATTGTGGAATGTTGTATTTATTTGTCATGCCTCGGAGACATGTCACCATCAAGATGAAAATCATACTGATGAGACTGTGTCAGACCTTGCGAGATAAATATAGATAGATAAATGAATGGATGGATGGATGGATGGATGGATGGATGGATGGATGGATGTGGTGATGGTGGTAATGGCGATGACATTGTTTATTTGGACAACCTGATCATTCACAATAGCATAGTTGTTTCTAAATAGACCAGTCATTGCTGATACTAACATTTTGATGACATGAACTATTAAATACTCTCTAAAAGAAATAGAAATATTATTTTTGTACAACAGAAGTTGTAAAACAGACTACAATGGAGTTTATTGCAACTCACATTTTTGCATATTTGTTTACATTATAAGAATATCCAAGGATAACATTTACTGTGTAGTACAAAGATGAAACTTGACAAGAATTATAAGGAGGAAAGGTTTTATTTTTTATGGTTGGGTTTATTTTATTCTTGCTGAATTCTCAACATGTGCTTGAAGTCTTCACATAAAATACCTTATTTATTTAAAAGCTAAATTTAGGGAAATAATGATTCCCCGTTAAACAACCAGTGTTCATTCTGGGATTCCTCTACATTTCCAATATAATCAGGGAGGTAAAAATCAAATAAAATATAAATTTGTCAAAACAATTATGATGATACACAGTGCCTATCTCTCTGGCACTTCAAGTATCTGGGGCCCTCTTAGCATTTCTTCACGAGGCAAACCATAATGGTAAACATGTATCATGGAGTTAGGTGTATGCCAGATACTGTTTTAAGCACTCTTCTGGAGTTACCTTGCTACAGCTCTATGTGAAAATTCTGTACATCTACAAGGAAAAAATTGAAAAATCTATTACCATAGGAATAGATTTCAAGATTTTTTTTCTTAATGAAAAAGGAAGCTCACAGAAAAAATAAACTTACGATACAGATGGTTTGACCAACACACTAACGTGCTTCATTTAGTAGTCATATGTAGACTTCTTCATTCAAAGGTTGGAGAATACCAGTTCTTCTTGAGTACATGCATAATTATGCACCAAGCCATAAAACATACTCTCCTTTTCACAGATGAGGAAACTATTAGGCTCAGAGATGCTGAATAACTTGCCAAGGAACACAGAGCTAGTACATCCAGAGCAGGATATGAACCCAGGCAATCTGCCACTGGAATCCCCTTGACCATCTATTGCACTACCTGTCCACACAGGTGAAATGCAGAGTCGGATTTAATGAGATAATTCAAAATGTATATATTAGGAGAAGACCAGAGATTAAACTCAATCTACCATATTGTATTTTGACACAATGATGTTGCCAATTTGAGATCAACCAATTAGAGTAATATGTCACCTATGAAACTAGACTTGGAAGAAAACAATTCGAACCATAAATTAAAAATACATTTAAACAACTGCAAAAGTTGAAATAGGAAAAGTAAGAATGACATATAATCATGTGTCACTTAACAACAGGGCTGTGGTCTGAGAAACGACCATCATGTAAGCATCAGTGAATATACATACATTAATTAAGATAGCCACCATGTCCTCAGGTGGTATAATCTTAGATCACCTCACATATGGTCTGTCACTGACTGCAATATTGTTATGTGCACACAACTGCAGTTTGAATTGCCTTAAATGAATTGCCCTTAATAGATCAGGCCTGAATTACTGATCACATTTAGGGCCTATGTATTAAATACAAGGACATCCACTGGGGTTTCGTGGTCACATCAAACTCATCTTTCCCAAAACTGAACTCATAGCTACCCCTCTCTCTGTTTCTCCCTCTTCTGCTGTCGCATGTCTCTATGACACAGCTCTCCACCCACCCAACTCCTCAAGTTAGAAACCGAGGAGAAATCATCTATGAAATCTCCTTCACCCCACCCCACCTTTGGTAAATTTGAATGAATTTCTTGAATGAACTACCATATTAACCATCTACTATTTCAATGCCCTATTAGATGATGGCTACGGTTAAGAGTTTGGAAATAAAACCTTAAACTCCACTGATGTTTTCTAATGTGTTTTGGTTTCGGGACACACTATTCCATTCCTGTGTAAAGTTTGGTTTTGGTTTTGCAGTTCATTGGTAATGATGTTGTCAAGCCTAAACCCATCCATGGAAGATCCGCTGTAGGAGAGCTGAAATATTTTCACTGTCTGTGAGAGTACTGCATAGATTAACAAATAGCACATTGCCTTAGCCCAGCATGCTCAGCATATTGTTCCTGTTAATTATGTCTTCTGGGGGGGAAAGAAACCCATTTCTTGGCAAAGTGGCTTTCCTAATCAAAGACTTCCTTGGTTCTCAAGGAACTCAATGACTTCAAGCTCCAACTTATAAGGGGCCTAATTGGGCATGGATTTAATCTCCTTTGGGGATCAAGAAACTCTAAATGTTACACCTAAGAAAATATTTCATGAGGTATACAAGGAACGTTTCACACATTTTGAGCCATTCCTATTAAGAAATATTACTGGCAAATAACACTTGCATTGGTATTAAAAGCTTGAATAATTCCTCTCTTTCTTGACTTTGAAGTTACTACTTCTTTCCTAGTATCTTTATTGTCAGTACTTTTCACTTGAACCTGTTTCAAGTGAAAGTTCGCATAGATAGGATATGGGGGCAGGTGCCTTGGACAGGTAAACTGAAGGTCTGAGTTCTAATAGGATATTAAGAGTAAGATGACACTTGCCCCAACCTCCCACCCCAGGGAGACAGTTAGCAGAAAAGGAGAAGGAGTGTGGCTTGAACTCCTTATTTATGTGATAGCAGAGGGAGAAGGAATGAGTGGGGAAGGATGTAGCGAGATCTGGGGGCCAGGGATGGTTTTGGACACAAAGGCTAAAAGGGAAGTGTCAGGATTCCGATGGAGACATTTAATTAACATGGTCATGCCATCATTTTAAATTTAGAAACTTCTTTCAAATATGGTATCTATCTTATAAGTTTGTATAATTATAAATTGTGAAGTTACAAATTAATTCAGTCATCCCATCTCATCTACCTGACTTCTCCAATTTTTTTTTCTTGTGGTACTTGGGATTAAACCCAGGGGCATTCTACCTCTGAACTACCCCCAGCCCTTTAGCCCATAGGGTCTTGCTATGTTGATAAGAGTCTCGCTAAATTGCTGAAGCTGGTCTTGAACCTGGAATCCTGTCTCAGCCTCCCAAGTACTGAGATTACAGGCACGTGCCACCATGCCTTGATCCAGTTATTTTAAATAAGACCACCGTTATCTCAACGTCAAAATCTTGGGGTCATCTCTGATCCCTCTCTCACTCATTCCCACCTGCTTAGCCAGCCCCTCACTAGGTCCTGGTTATTTTTTCTGGTTCTTTTGAATCTTTCCCTCCCTGATATCCTCTGGGACAGCTGCCAGCCTAGTTCAGGCCCTCCTGCCTCCCGCTCACCTGTGACAGTAGCACATCCTTGCCAATGTCCAAGCCTCATGCCAGACTCACTCCAAATCCCATGGCACAAGCCATCAGGTATTAATCTCCCCCAGATACCATTTCTGATAAATTCTTTTGTGTATGTGTGTGTGTGTTACTGGGGATTGAATTCAGGGGAATTCTACCTCTGATCTACAGAAGTGTGCTATTTCGTTTAATTATTATAACCAATTTTGAACAGTAGGTACCATTATTATTCCTGCTTCGAAGATGAGAAAAATTGATCTTTAGAGAGGTTTTCAGTAACTCATTCAAGGTCACAGCAGCTGAGTAGCAAAGTCTAACTCTAAAACCAGAGTCAAAACCACAGAGTCAGCCGGGCGTGGTGGAGCACGCTTGTAATCCCAGTACTTGGGAGGCTGAGACAGGAGGATCCGGGTTTGTGACCAGCCTCAGCTACTTAGTGAGGCCCTCCGCAACTTCATGAGACCCAGTTTCAAAATAAAGTCTAAAAAATAGGGCTGGGGGGGTGTAGTTCGGAGGTAGAATGCCCCTGGGTTCAATCCCCGGTACCGCAAAAAGAAAAAAAAAACACAGAGTCCCTTCTGTGGCTATGTATAAAAGAGATGATAGTGTACTTGGGAGGCTGAGACAAGAGAATCACAGGTTTGAGGTCAGCGTCAGCAACTTAATGGGACCCTCAGCAACTTAGCAAGACACGATTTCAAATTAAAAACATAAATGGCTGAGGGTGTAGCTCAGAGGTAAAATGTTCCTGTGTTCAATTCCCAGTACCACAAAATAAAAGAATAAAAATAATATAAATTAAAAAATAAAAGAGATGATGATGAGAGGATTCCCGGAGATAAAGCTGGGTACACTATGATCAAATTGTGACTCAAGCCGGGCGTGGTGGCCCACGTTTTTAATCCCAGTACTTGGGAGGCTGAGATAGGAGGATCACAGGTTCATGGCCAGCCTCAGCAACTTAGTGAGGCCCTCTGCAACCTAGTGAGACCCTGTTTCAAAATAAAGAATTAGAAATAGGGCTGGGTATGTAACTCAGCTGTAGAATGCCCCTGGGTTCAATTCCCAGTACCAAAAAAAAATTGTGTCTCAATTCATTTTGCCCAAGGGACAAAAATGTATTGAAGACTTTTAAGCAAGGGCTAGGGAGACCTATGATTGGATTTTATTTCACTGAAAGTGAGCAGGTTGGAGGGAGGATTTGGCCCTGGGGACATCCCGGTGCCTCCTATGTCGGGGCAGTGAGTTCCTCGCTCCCATGAGCCCCACCAGTTCCCGTCCCTTAGTAGGGCTGTCCTCTTTGCACAAGACGTCCTTACTGAGTTTCTATGCCTCCTCAACCTCCTGCAGGACGTGCCTCCACTGCCCCTTCCTGCAGGAGGACCGAGTCACTCCTTTGCCCAGGGGCCACCGGTGCCATTCTCAGGGACTCGCAGAGTCTTGCTGAGCTGTGGCCACCCCCATGTGAGGGCGAGGAGAGCAAGGCCCGCAGCCTCCATGTGGGTTGCCTCTCGAAACTGTCTCGTGGGCACCTCTGCATTGCCCAGGCCCACCTGGACCTGGAAATGCTTAGTACATGGGTCCTTAATATATTCATGACTGTTATCTGTTAATGCCTCTTATTTTATCCAAACGATTTACGACTCCTGGATAAGAGGAATTCTGTTTTCCAACCCTTGCAGCCTCCTCTAGCCCTGCAATGTGGATTTCACGGAGCAGGTGAACACCCTGGATGTCCCCTTCCTAGCAGGCTTTCCTATTACATTGTCCTCTTTTCGTTTTGAATGCAGAGGGCTTTCAAGTCGAATTTTAAGCGGGTTCTAGTTTGTCTGCTGTCAGTAGTACGCCAGGTTTTTGTGGAGGTTCATTTCAGACCTAGAAATACGTGATGTTCACACGCTCGATAGCTGGTGCGCCCGGGGAAGTGAAGGGTGTAGAAATAATGTTCTCAGATTCTGTTACAATTTGATTATGTCATAGGCACCACGCTTTACAGGTAGTACCCCATGTGTCCTTATTTTTTTTATCTCCATTGTATCAATGAGCAAGGAAGGCCCAGAATAGTTGCATCATTTCCTCCAACGTCGCACAGCTGGTACTGGCAAAACTGGGATCTCAACCCAGGCCCCAGGGTTTAGAGCTTATGCCATTCATACAGTCAGCGAGCACTTTTGTAACCTGGTGTAGGGCGGGCGTGCTTTTAGGCTCCAGTAGGTGTTCCATGAATGGGTACTTAATGACGAGACCATGTTAGTAGAGTGCTTAGGGTATTCACTGACTGATATATAAAAGTGGAATTATGGTTTAATGGCAGTTGAGTCATTTCAGTGAAAAAAAAATGAATTGCCTAAAGCATCTATTTTTAGTTTTCAGATTTTACATGCTGTACCAATTCATCCTCAATTAAAAGAAAGCGATTGCGAAGTGACGGGGAAATAGTCAATTATTGTTGGAGCTGCCAGGCTTCAGGAATTAGCATTCGAGAATTTGCAAAAATGTGAAGCCAGGAAAAAAGGAGTCATAAAATACCATTTCAACAGCTTTTGAAATTCTGCCAGATATTAGTGATTGTATTATAATTTAAATTTTGAAGCCTTAGAATTTTCGAGTTGGATGGGAACTTTGGAATTATCTGTGCCAATTTACTGCCTCTTGCCAGGAATGTTCATACAGCATTTTAAAAATAAGATCCTTGACAAATGTTCCCGTAATGTCTGCAGAGTCCATAGGAGCGGTTATGGGTTTTCATTTTGCACTCTCACGTGACTCTGCGTCTGTGGCTAGTGGAATATTGGCAGATCTAGAATGCAGCCCAGCAGGATTTCATGCCATCCTTCCCTGGCTCTTTCTCCTGCCTACATTTTAGGAATCTGCTTGGTATTTCAGAATTATTCTTTTAGGTATTATCTTGCATTGCTGTGTAACCCTCTAAATCAGGGGGCAGAAAATTTCATTCCAAATCTGGTCCATCCCGTCAGGGTAGGTAGATAAAGCTTTCATGGGACACAGCCACCCTGCTCTCTTAGGTATGATTTTTGGCAGTACTGGGGATGCGACCCAGGACCTGTGCGTGATAGGGAAGCTCTCTACACTTCTTGTCACTAACCTCACCATATTTTCTGTGGCTGTTTTTGTACTTTTTGAAAGGCCAAGCCAGGTGGTGGCAACAGAAAAATGATTAAAAGTATTACAAAGCCTAAAACATTATTATTTGGTCCTTTAAGAAAAAGCTTGTCAATCCGTGCTCTAAAGGATTGCAATTCTTCATATGCTCTGTTTTTATGTCATTATTTCTTATTCCATTTGTCAGGTGGAATGAGTGTGGTGACCTGAACGACAGGGACATGAAGAGCCCACACACAGGGGTGCGCTCTCGCGCGCTCTCTCTCTCTCTCTCTCTCCCCCTCACTTCCTCCCTCCCTCCCTCCCTCCCTCCCTCCATCCCTCCATCCCTCCATCCATCCTCCTCTCTCTCTCTCTCTCTCTCTCTCTCTCTTCTCTCTCTCTCTCTCTCCCCTCTCTCTCTCTCTCTCTCTCTCTTTCTCACTCACCGGCTCACTCTCTTTGTCTCTCTCTTTTCTGAGGCTGATGAGCTGGGGATGAAAATAGTCTTTATTTCCTCTCTGTGGAAAGTCAGAATGTTCTCAATTATCCCAGGATACAAATGACATAGTCACATCATAATACATTTCTGAAAAAAAGACACAGAAATATCATTATGACCAGTAAAGACATATTAGGTGAAATGGTGCACATCTATAATCTAGTACTTGGGAGGCTGAGACAGAAGGATTGCTGGTTCGAGGCTAGCTTTAGCAACTTAGTGAGACCCTGTTACAAACTAAGAAATAAAAAGGGCTGGGGCCGGGCGTGGTGGCGCAAGCTTGTAATCCCAGTACTTTGGGAGGCGGAGACTGGAGGATCCAGGTTCGCGGCCAGCCTCAGCTCTCTCTCTCTCCCTGTCTCTCTCTCCCTCTCCCTCCCTCTCCCTCCCTCTCCCTCTCTCTCTCTCTCTCTCTCTCTCTCTCTCTCTTTCTCTTTCTCTCTCTCTCTCTCTCTCCCTTTCTCTATAAAACATAGGGCCGGGGATGTAGCATGGAGATAGAACGCCCCTGGGTTCAATCCCCGGTACCACAAAAAAAATAAATAAATAAAATAAATAAAAAGGGCTGGGGGTATAGCTCAGAGGTAGAACACCCCTGAGTTCAATCCCTAGTACCAAATAAAAAATAAAAATAAAGACAGTATTTATTATTTTCAGATATATTTATGACTTTGTTTTAACTGAATTAGATCCAAATGCTGCGTTCTTCAGTAATCCCTTCTTCGTGTGGCCTCTGCCTCTCACCACCTTTCCCACCATCCCTCCCAACCCTACCTCCTCCATGACCAGGGTGGGCCAGTGCCTTCTATTGTTTGCAAAAGGCCAGCTTCTTGCTATCCTGGCTGGATACTCTCTGGTTCTTTATTTTGAAACAGGGTCTCACTAAGTTGCAGAGTAAGTAGCTGAAGCTGGCCGCGAACCTGGATCCTCCGGTTTCAGCCTCCCGTGTACTGGGATTATAAGCGTGCGCCACCACACCTGGCATCTCTGGTCCTTTTCAAGCCTACTTTGTCCTCTTTAGGTCTTTGCTAAAATGTCACTCTCTCGGAAGTTTTCCTTGGGCTATAACTTTCCGTCGGTCCCTTTCCCATGGCACTCCTGACACCCATCTGCAGCGCATCCCTCTGGGCTGCATGTGTGTCTTTCTGCATGTGAGTGGGGTGGGGGACACCTTCACAAGGACAAGGACGCAGCCTGCCTCATTCACCATTACCCTTCTAGTTTCTAATGTAGTAGATGCTCAACAAACAAATACTAAATAACTGCGCGCCCTGACGAGGAGTGTTGGCCTTGGCATGGAGAAGGGTTTCACTGCACGTTCAGATTTCGCTGGGATCTTCACCCAGCTTTGCGGATGCCATTAATGTCTCTGCTTACTAATCCCGTGTCGCCGAGCAGTCATCGTCCGAGTTGCCGTGCTCACGTGTCCCTTTCCATCTTCATGTGGCTGTGTGTGGATGAGCCATGTGCCAGGAATTTACTTATTCAAAAAATTGGGGAAATAACAGGTAGCCATCTGTCTCTATAACTGAGAACATTTTTTAGAGTGTGTGGACTGTCGAGAACAGCTTGAAAGACAGGGAGGGAAAGTGTTGGATGTTCTTGTCATGGAACATGGAATGTGCTTGTGGTGAGATTGAATGGACGTTAATAGTTGAAATGGAATGTTCGAGAAGGTTTGGATATGGTAGTAAGGTGGATGGTTAAGTGTGAGATTAAGCTTTTCTAAGAAGATATAATAAGGCATCTATATAGCAAAGCTTTGGACAGGGCCCAGAATGTCCTATTCAGGTATATAATAGTTCACGATAGAACAGATTATGTCATATTATTGGCAAAAGTAGTTATTTGCCTGGTGGTCAATTCACTTTGAAAGATTATCCCATTGATGCTTATATTATTCCCCAAATCACTATTTGAGAAAAAATTTTGCCTAATGAATCACTATCCATTCATGGAAGAGCTATAGATGGAATCCCTAGACCTAAGGCTCTGAAGTGAGTCAAAGCTGGCCGTGGTGGGATGCTCAGAAGGGAATTGAATGGTCAGCGGGAATTTAAAACAGTTCACAACTTTCTGTCTACCCTTCTTCACCTTCCAATGATTCCAAAGGCTATGGTGGGTAGCAGTGATTTTTATAGTCTTGGAGAAGGATGTTTCTACGGGCATGCAGGTTTGCCTGCGAGAATAATGGACCAGTGTGCCTGGGTGCACCATTATCCCCCACCCTCCCCTCTTCACAATGGGGGAAAAGTGGGGAGCGGCCCAGTGGGGCCCCACGCAAGCATATAAGAATGATGAAGCCGGCTGTGTGGCACATGTTTGTAATCCCAGTACTTGGGAAGTTGAAACAGGAGGATCGCAGGTTCAAGACCAGCTTTAGCAACTTAGCTAGACTTTCAGAAACCTAACAAAATCCTGTTTCCAAACAAAAAGTCAAAAGGGCTGGGGGTGTAGTTTGGAGGTAGAATGCCCCTGGGTTCAATCCCCAGTACCACCAAAAAAAAAATTGATGAGATGTTGCCTTACCATAAGTAATATTCCTTCTGACAGCTGCCTGCTTGCCCAACCCATACTGTGTGTGTGTGTGTGTGTGTGTGTGTGTGTGTGTGTGTGTGTGTGTGTAATTCTTTAATTTAGATTGGGAATCGGAAGCTGCTCCTGAGTTCCTTTTAAGCATACGGAATCTTTAAAAGGCTCTTCTTATCTTCATCTCCAAATCTCATGACGATCATTTTTCTTTCCGTGGAACTTATCAAAGGGACATCTTTATTTTCTTGTGCTGCATGCAACAAGCAGTAATTTAGCTGTCACATGTCTATAGTCCTTCTGTTGGGATCTTATTAATTAGGTTGGAGAACACAACTGTGCTTGTGGATATACTTTAACTGCAAATGCCTCTCGCCCCCTCCCATACCAAGCCCCCCAAAACAGAAGAAAGAAAGAACTTCTGTTTATTCACTAAGCTCTTTAATTGTTAGGAATTTATCCCAATTTATCTTAGAATACTGGGCATAACCTTTAAGTGGAAAATTTGCAGGCATTTTGGGAAAACCATAAGGGGAAAAATGCGTTTCCGGTGCTTCTCCACACATAATAATTAATTTGGGGCCTTTAGACTATTCTAGTCTTCTGTGGTCCAAGATATCATTTTGGTAGTCAGATCTTGTGTTTGTTTCTGGTGTCGTCATTGACTCTGGCTCAGGTATATATTTACCCTCTGTGTTGTCAAATGCAGCCTGGCCTTGGAGGCTTTGTGAATCTCTTTGGATCTTGCTGATAGCCTGATCCTGCTCCATGCAGGTGTCACCTTTAAGGACCCACCTATCCTGTGAGGACTCAGCCCTTGGTCGCGGTTGCTCCCGTGCACCATGGCTTCCCGTGCACCAGGGCTTTTCCTTTCCATCCCCTGGAATAGCATAAGGAGACTGTAAAGCATTTATAAACAGGAAGTTCCATGTAAATGATAAGTAGTGTAAGCACATGTTCATGTGCAAAATCGAAGATACACAGCCACCTCTAGTGACATAGGATGCTGTCACAGAACTTTAGGGGTATTCTCAGGGGAAAGTATTATGTAGCTAATAAAGGAATAAAACATTCCATTCAAAACAAGGCATATCTCAAAATGCTTTTGAAAGACCTGTCTAACTGCAGACTCTGGTATTCAGTGATTTCTTTCGACACATGAGCCTATTTTATACTCTCGAGTCGTATAAAATGAATTTTCTATATGTTTCTTTTCACAGTGACTGGAATAAGTTTAAGTTAGTTGAATAAGCCAATAAATTACATGTGAAAGCTTAATACAGCATGTGCTGTACCTGGGATAGATGGCTTTAAAATTTCCTGTCTTTTAGGTGTTATTTTCTGAAGTCTTAATTCACTGTTACATTGGAAGAAACCTTAGCAATAAAGTAATATTTTAATATCTGTTTTCCTATTTTGTAGCATATATGTGAACCTCACAATTCAGTTCAATTATGCTTCACCAATGATATATTTTATTCTACTACTACTAGTGTAGTAGTCCCAATTTGGCTTCTTGAAATCAATTGACCTTTTTTTATTAATTAGTCAACAAAATAAATGTTTCCAAATATATTCCTCTACTCTCCTTCCTCTGCATTTTAAGTCTTCTTTTTACTTGCTTTTCTTCTTTTCTCTCCTCTTTTCTCTGTTATACTTCCATGCCCCTCCAACACTTTTGTATTAAAGCTTGACTAATGAATGCAAGAAGGATAGCAGTAGTTGCATCAGTGAACTCTCTGTCACTGTAACAAATACCTGAGATAATCAACTTGTAAAGAGAAAAGACTTGTTTTGGCTCACAGCTTTGAGGCTTCAGTCCATAGATGGTTGGTCCTGTTGCTTTTGGGCCTACTTGAAGTAATATATCAGGGTGGGAAGCTTACGATGAGCAAACTCATTCCCCTCATGGCCAGGAAGCAAGAGAGACGAAGAGGAAGGGGCTGGGGTCCCACTATGCCCTTCAAGAGCATGTTGCCAATGACATGAGGACCTCCTACTAGGCCCCAACTCTCCTTCCTTCCTTCCTTCCTTCCTTCCTTCCTTCCTTCCTTCCTCCCTTCCTTCCTCCCTCTCTCCCTCCCTCCCTCCCTCCCTCCCTCTTTCTCTCCCTCCCTGCCCTCCTCCCTCCATCTTTTTCCTTCCTTCTTTCCATCCTTCCTCCCTCCCTCCATCCCTCTTCTTCCCTTCCTTCCTTCCTTCTTTCCTTCCTTCCTCCCTCCATTCTCCTTCCTTCCTTCCTTCCTTCCTTCCTTCCTTCTTTCCTTCCTTCCTCCCTCCATGCTCCTTCCTTCCTTCCTTCCTTCCTTCCTTCCTTCCTTCCTACCTTCTGTAATTCTGGAAACTAGATCAGTACCTCACACATGCTGGGCAAGTGCTCCACTCCTGAGCCCCATCCCAGCCCCTCCTGATCGTTTTGCAGGCCCCACGAGGTCCAGGTGTTTAACACAGGAGCCTTTGAGGAATGTTCCAGATCCAAGCTCTAGCAGTAGTCCTGTTGGGAAGAACAGATTAAATAAAAATTTTCCCCAGGGTCCCCTCCCCCCTGGCACAGGGGAGGCAGGGCAGGTGAGCCCTTGGCCCCGTCCCTGGAGAACCCCTCACCCCAGCACTGGGGACGTGGGGCGGGTGAGTCCCCGGCCCTGCTCCGGAGTGCCCCAGTGCTGAGGTCAGGGGAGGAAGAGCCATGACCCTGCACAGGAGGGACCATAGACAAAGAGAGAAAACCTCAGATGAGTGAAGAAGGTAAACTAACTGGGGGAGATGGGAGGGAAGGAGAGGGAAACAAACTGGAGCACAGGATGGACATACACAAAGATATCAAAGTCAACTACTATGCTGAAAACCGGAAGGAGGGAGGGGGAGGCAGGGGGGTGGGAATTGGGGAGGGCTAATTGACCGATGAGTGCATGTATACATCAACCACCCTGCAATCCTTCAAGATGTATGATTGCAATGCACTAATAAAATTTTAAAAAAAAAGAATTTTCCCCTTTGGAAAAAAATCTTCATTCTTTTGAAAATGTATCATTGGCTGCTAATCTGTTTTCTCAGCTATACAAAACTACAGCCTTCATTGTGAAGATTGTGTGGGTGTATGCATGGCTGTTGAATAATCTTGAGGGTGCGTGGTAGCTGTTGTCAATGATCAGAATTTCCCCCTTGCAGGTAGAGTCCACTCAGGAGGCTTCTTCCAGTTCCTCTTCTAAAATGCTATAACTATTCTTAGAAATTTAGACTGATAATACAGTATTCTGGGTGATATGACAAGGAATGCAGTAATAGTATTATGTGGATCTGTTTCTTTAAGATGAAGCTGACAGGCCTCTGCTGCAGATGTGCAGAGGACTAAGCGAAGGAAATTCATTTTCTGGCGACACTGATGCGCTCCCCTTCGCTCTTTCTTGGGGGATGTTCCCATTTCCCTCGAGGGAGAAAGGTTGCATTAATCTGGGACAGCTATCTCAAGAGGTTTTTATCCCTTTTAGAGGTTGCCTTTGGAAAGTTTCTTTGATAGCTATATATCTGGGTTTCTGTGATTTAAAAATAAAAATCTTTCAGTACCACATGCAGCCGCTGTTAGAGTAATGGGGTTGCTGCTGGGAGGTTGCACAACAGACTGGTGAGTCAGGGGATAGGCCACGTTCTGACTTTAAGCAGCTATAATATCCTAAAAGGATCCCCCAAGAAGAAAGACATCCTCAGCTTTTTAGAATTGTAAATATATAGCTAATATATAGAGATACATGAGACGGGCATGGTGGTGCACACTCGTAATCCCAGTACTCGGGAGGCTGAGACCAGAGGATCACAGGTTCGCAGCCAGCCTCAGCTATTTAATGAGGCCCTCTGCAACTTAGTGAGACCCTGTTTCAAAACAAAGAATAAAAAATAGGGCTGGGGGTATAGCTCAGAGGTAGAATGCCCCTGAGTTCAATTCCAGTACAGCAAATAAATAAATATATATGATGAGCAAACTCTCATCATAGAAAGAGAGAGACATATAAATATCCATATATTTACTCTCTAAGTGTATATATGCAATATATGCAACATAGACTTCATTTGAAAATGTGTATATCCAAAGAAAATGGGTATGTAAATGTTTAGAAATGTGATATGCATGTAAACTATGCATTTATGCATGGTACCTCACAAGTTAATCTCAGGCTGGATCATAAGCAAGCTTTGTGTTTTACTGAGAGATGTGATCATAGAAGTTGTCCCTTTGTAATTGTGAGCAAATGAGTTTGTGCACTGCTAAGATGGCTATTGCTATCTGTGCACTTAAGAGCACTACAGAGTCATCTCAGAGACAAAGTGTTTAATCACGGTGGAGAGCTCCGCTAGATCCATCTCTGCAGCGCCTGTTATTTATTTTGTAATGCAGTCCCCCACTCCCACTTGTGAGAGGATTCACTTACAAAAAGCTACAGCTGTGTCCCTGCTCTACGCAGGCCATGTTGGCCTGGTGCTTTGGACTGCAAGCTTCTGTCCATGAACCCTAGACCAGCTGCGCTGGGATTGATTCCTGTCTCACAGGAAACCGTGAGAGAGCCTGAACGAGGTCAGAAACCGCCTCGCTCAGCAAGTCATGGCGCTCGGGCTGGTGCCCTTCATTCTTTCTGTGCTGATGCCTGGTCTCTGTGGTCCCCTGGTCCACAGAGACTGCAGGCACTGTGGCTCTGTAGAGGTGTGGAGCATCCACCGGCATGCCCAACTCCATCCTGTGACTTTGGGATGAGTTCTTGGCCCCAGACTAAAATGTAAAAGGCAGCAAATCTCTGGCTAAAAAGGAAGTGAGTCTAGATCTCTTCTTACTGTGTGGGCATATTCAGTCTTCGATATTCCTTAGTTTTACCATGATTAGAATTCATGTCCCATATCCTAATCCATGCTCTTCCTGAAATGATTGATTGATTGATTAATTGATTGATTGATTGATTTGGGAGTCCACAGCTCAGCCTTCCTGAGGTGGCCACATTTCTCTGGCCTACCTGTGATTCATGTAGAACTTCCTCCTGAGCCCACACTATCCCAGTCTTATCTGCACAGCTAGACACTGGGTCTGGGTCTCTGGCTAATATTGCCTGGGTCTCTGTGATCCATAACATGATTAGAGACCAGCCCATTGTCCCTAAGAACTGGGATGTTCCTTCCTTAATCTGGCAAAGTGCTCTGCATCTCTTGTGATAGGTCAAGCATCCATTCTCCATGAAGCCTTCCCTAGTCTCCCCCATACCTCCCACCCCCCCACCCATGTCTATGCTGAGCTAGTGCCTTCCACTGCACTCTCAGAATGGGCATATCTCAAACATATGCACTCATGCCCATGGTAACTCTCCACTTACATACCTGTTCCCTCCTGTCGCTGGTCTGTGGGCCTCCCAGGGCCTAGCATCGTGCGTGGTACTCGTAGGCACGTTTTTAATGTTCCATGTGTTAATGAGTGAATCCTCATACTTGTTCATCTGTGCGCTGAGACTATGCTAACTGATCCTTTGAATGACTTCTCTATACTGAGCCTCAGGCTCCAGCCAACTCCATCACTCGCCTTCGCTGGCTGTTACCCTGTTTATCTATGACATGTGACCACCAACCTAGGCCACATGCTTGCGGGCCTCCTGCTCTTGTCTTACCTGTGAACTCTGGCTCATGGCGCTGGATCTCCAGGAAGATCCACGAAAGTTTCCACTGCTTGTGACAGTGGCTAAAATCCTGGGACAGATGCATGGCCTCCTTCTGGTTCCAGCTAAGAAGTAATCCACAGGAAGGTGATGTTACTCTTTCAACTCTGAACCCTTAAGAGAAAATGCCAAGCTTACTGACCTTCCTCCATAATAGAAAAATAAAAAGTATTGAATGAATCACCTTTAACACCTTTAGTGGTAATTAATGAGATAGCAAAATATGTTGTGGTGAAACAGATCTAAAAACACAAGGTCATTATTTCAAAATCAGCAAATGGAGTCAGGAGAGACCCGAGTTCTGTCCAGGGTCAAAAGCTGTTCTATACCTTGTGAGTCAGAGGCATTAACCCACCATTACATTCCTAGAGTTGGGGCCCCACATGCTAAAACCTTTCTTTTCTCAGCCACACCAAAATTCAGTGTCTGAAGCTATTTAGAGTTGGTGAGAGACAGGATTGCTTTTAGAGACAGGAGAATTATTCAGACATTTTTCCCAATAAGATTACATTCTCATAGGATTCGTTTAGGAGGCAAAGTCAGCCCCCATATTGTCATCAGAAATCCACTTTGTAGAGCCAGGCATGGTGGAGCACGCTTGTAATCCCAGTACTTGGGAGGCTGAGACTAGAGGATCTGGGTTCGCGGCCAGCCTCAGCTACTTAGTGAGGCCCTCCACAACCTAGTGAGACCCTGTTTCAAAATAAAGAATAAAAAACAGGGCCGGGGGTGTAGCTCAGAGGTAGAATGCCCCTGGGTTCAATCCCTGGTACCACAAAAAAAAAATTTTTTTTAAAAATCCACTTTGTGAGCAGTATCCTGTTTTTCCCAAAATCTCTCTGAGAAAGTGAACTTAGGACACTGGGGCACGAGCAGGTGAGCCTCACTTGTGTTCACAGTGCAGGAGCTCACCTGTGCCTGTCGTCGTGTCCAGAGCTCGTAGGTCATAGTTTGTTTAGTGGGCATCTCCAGTTACTCCCTTGGAGATTAGAGTGGACCACATTTCTAATTGCTCTGCCCAGTTGGCCACATAGGGTCATTTGTTGATGAGCAAATGGTAAGCATTATGGGAGATGGCAATTTTGGAAGTGTTTTCTGCCCCACATTCTGAGTATATGCTAATAAATATGATGTATTAGACCCTTCCTTTTTTTCTTCTCCCCTTCTCTTCTGTGCTTCCGGTGCAAACATTTCTTGAAGGTCTACTGTGGACCTGAGGTACCCATGGGAAACATCCACTGCCTATGTTTATCTTAATCAAATTTATCCTTCTTGCTCCTTTCCTGCATCTGGGATGCAGGGAGAGAACCAGCCCAGAGTCTAGTCCCCCAGTCACTAAATCCGACTCACTGTTCTCTGCTTTGCACCTCCCCCCTACGCACGGTAGGGTCTCACCTACCATGTTGCCAGTCGATGCCAATAAGGGAAAAAAGATGAATGAATAGTTAAGTTTTCAATATCTATATCTCTTACCCTGAATGCTAAAGAAGGAAGGAAGGAAGAGAGGGAGGGAGGGAGGAAGGTATGGAGGGAGGGAGGGAGGGAAGGAAGGGAGGAGCTAGGCAGGCATTAGGAAGGATTTGTTTGCATAGCTGACTACTTTGGATTCAGAAGAAAAAGAACCTTTAGAAACAGTGGGCAGCGACTCTGCCATTTTCTGATTTCTTTTCTTGTTGAGAGAAACCTTGAAGCCTCCCTCACTGCTCTGAGCACTGATCGCGTTCTTTCCCGTCCATCATTACTCTACTGACATTGCAGATTTGATGATTACCAGTCATGTCTCAGTGATTCCCATCAAGATGAAAGCGTGGACGATGGTTATGAAAGGCCCAGAGTGATGTGCGACTCACCTCTTCACACTGGCTTGCTGTCACGCCAGGAATCGCACACAGAATCGTGTTGTCTGTTTCTTTCCAAGGAGCCTTGCCATGACCTGCGGCCACTTAATTGGACACTGTGCTATATTTAGTAGCAACTTACTGCTCTTTTTAACGATTTCGAACATGAATGTCTGAACAAATAGGAGCTTAATTTTATGGGTGTTTTTTAAACATTGGACAGTTTTTAAAGGTCTCTGAATAAATGGCATTATAATTAATCTTCTTTAGTTTTCAGTCATGATAAATACTCATTTTCAAAACAGTGATTGTGTTGAAGAGATTTTTCAGTCAAGCGATGAGCTGTAATTCAGCACCCTCCTTTTTATTCACTCAGCCAGCCCCCTCTGCTGTTTAGAGGTTGGGGTTTCTTTCTCTTTTCTTTTTCAATGGATTTTTTTTAACCTCAAAGAGATACTTAAAATTCAATCATTGTATCAAATAAAGAGTAGGTGCGTATGTCAAGTAATTTTACCACTGAGAATATTTATATAGCCGGGTGATGTCTCATTTCATGGGAAATCTTATCAAAAGCACAAGTTTCATCACATTGTTACTGAGTTAAAATATGCAAAGAGAAAATTTCCAGATTAATAATGATCCAAATCTTTGTGGGTAGAAAAGATACTATTCCAGACAGGAAATAAACAAAATTTTCAGAGTGCTTGTTTTTTTCTCTCTCTTTCTTTCTTGTGTGTGTGTGTGTGTGTGTGTGTGTGTGTGTGTGTGTGTGGTGGGGTGCTGGGGATGGATCCCAGGACCTCACAATGCCACTCTACTGAGCTACACTCCCAACCCTTAGGACTTCTTTATCTTTTCTTTATTCCTCCCTCCCTCTTTATTTCTTCTCTCTCTCTCTCTCTCTCTCTCTCTCTCTCTCTCTCTCTCTCCTTTCTTTCCTTCTTCCCCCTTTGGTACTGGGGACTGAACCCAAGGGTGTTCTACCTCTGAGCTACACTCTCAGCCCTATTTTATTTTTTATTTTGAAACAGGGTCTTGCTAAGTTGCTGAGACTGGCCTCTAACCTGCCATCCTCCTGTCTCAGCCTCTCATGTACTGGGATTATAGGCATGTGCCACCATGCCTGGTTAGGAGTGCTTTTGCTAATAAAAACAGTGAGAACTGGAAGTCAAGAACCCTGGCTTCTATCCTGGCTCTGTCAGGATCACCTGTTATCATCACTGTGTTTCCATATTGCTAAGAACATTCTGGACTTTTCAATGAGGACAAATGCTACTATCATTTCTTTCTTTTTTTTTTTTCGGCACTGGGGATTGAACCCAGGGGCATTCTATCTCTGAACTACATCCCCAGCTCTATTTTTTATTCCTTATTTTTAAACAGGGTCTCACTAAGTTGCTGAGGACCTCACTAAGTAGCTGAACCTGCGATCCTCCTGTCTCAGCCTCCTAAGTACTGGGATTACAAGCATGTGCCACCTTGGCCCATCTTGCTATTATCATTTCAATAGCATTGTGAAACAATGAAGTTCCATTTAAATGCAAATCTCTGTGAGAAGGTATTGCTATTTATTCTGTCCTAGGGTGTGCTAATTATTGGTGGTTCTATCATATAAAATACTGGGATAAAGTTATTACTATACAAAAACATACATAAAAGCAGTAGAAGATATTATTTCATCATGTATAACTTAAAGGTAGAGTCATTATTTATTTTATTTGGTGTGTGTGTGTGTGTGTGTGTGTGGTACTGGGTGTTGAACCCAGGGACATTCTACCTCCAAGCTACACCCCAAGCCCTTTTTATTTTTCTGTTTTGAAACAGAGTTTCACTAAGTTGCTGAGGTTAATCCCAAACCTGTGATCCTTCTGTCTCAGCCTCCCAAGTCCTGGGAACACAGCGTGTGCCACCATGCCTGGCTATTATTTGCATTATTTATCATGCAAAAGGAAAGATGACTACAGAGAAAAGAAAGAGGCACCTCTCTCCAGCAAACATCTACTTATCAGGAGAAAAAAATAGTAATAATCACTTAAAGAAAATTGCACCAAAGACATAGAACAAATAGAGAAAAAAGAAAAGTGAGAAAATATATTGTTTCTGTCTCAGTCAATATTCTCACTGATATAATCTAAAAAGAATGACCATACAACTTAGAGGAAGGAAGATTTATTTGCTCACAATTTTTGGAGATTCTGGGTTCAGTCCATGTGAGGCCGGAGTCTAAAGGTCAGGACATGGCGGCAGGAAGCAGAGAGAGAGAGAGAGGGAGAGAGAGAGAGAGAGAGAGAGAGAGAGAGAGAGGGAGGGAGAGGAGTGCACATAGCCCTGCTCTCACATGTAGAGGCCTGAAGCAGAGAGAGCCAGCAAGCCGGGGGATTCAGAGAGACAAGCACAGTCCCTAAGGCCACACCCCTAGGGATCCACCTTCTCCAGCCACACCCCACCAACCTAGGTTTCCACCCAGTAAACCCATCACAATGGATTTACACACTGATGAGATTACAACCCTCATTACTTAATTACATCAACCCTGAACATGAGCTCTTCAGGGGACATTCTATATCTAACCATTATAGTCTCATCAAGCCAAGTCTGTAGCACTTGAGCTACGGCCTGCACCTCCCATGCCAAGCAGGGGAGCTTTCATCCAGGCAGGCGCATCTGAGAAGGTAGATCTTCCCATCTTCCCTGGGTCCCAGACGGGGCCACGGTCTCACCCTGGGAGGGGTGGACTGCCAGGGTTCCTTATGTCTTCCAGCCCCATTTTGCAGATGCTCCATTCCAGGCAGGGGTAACAGCAAGATGCAGGCTTCTCTCCTCCAGCAAACCCCCACTGTGGGATGGAAGCTCTACCCCAGGCATAGCAAGCCAAGAATCCTGGGGCCCTGATCACATTTACTGCAGCTGAGGAGCCCATGGTTTCACACCAGGAAAGACAAGC
>PVJS01013682.1:7380-41783 GCA_004027185.1 Glis glis | reverse complement strand
GCAAAACTGGCTAACCATATGCAGAAAAATAGAAATAAACCCCACTTTCTCACCTAGTACAAGAGTCAATTTAAGATTGATCAAAGACCTAGAAATCAGACCAGAGACCTTGCGGCTACTCAAAGAGGGCATAGGCCCAACACTTCAACACATAGGCACAGGTAAAGACTTCCTCAACAAGACCCCAAAGGCACAGGAAACTAAAGTGAGGATCAATAAGTGGGATTGCCTTAAAGTGAAGAGCTTTTGTGCAGCAAAGGAAACAATCAAGAACCTCAACAGAGAGATGACAGAATGGGAGAATTTTTTGCCAGCTACTCCTCTGATAGAGGACTAATATCTAGAGTATAAAGAGAACTTTAAAAAATCACCACTAAAAAAACAAGTAACCCAAACAAAAAATGGGCCAGTGAACTAAATAGACACTTCACAGAAGAAGGAATACAAATAGCCAATAAATGTATGAAAAAAATGTTCATCATTAGCAATCGGAGAGATGCAAATCAAAACTACCCTGAGATTTCACCTAACCCCAATTAGAATGGCAATCATTAAAAACACAAATGACAACAAGTGCTGGCGAGGATGTGGAGAAGTAGGAACTCTACTACACTGTTGGTAGGATTGCAAATTAGTCCAACCACTTTGGAAATGAATGTGGAGGATCCTCAGAAGAATGGGAATGAACCTACCACATGACCCAGCAATACCACTTCTAGGTATCTACTAGAAAGAACTGAAACCAAACTACCAGACTAATGCATGTGTATCTATGTTTATAGCTGCACAATTCACAATTGCCAAACTTTGGAACCAGCCTCGGTGTCCATCGACAGATAAATGGATTACAAGACTATGGGATATGTACACAATGGAATTTTACACAGCCACAAAGAAGAACAAAATTACATCATTTGCAGGGAAATGAAGGTAACTGGAGAACATTATGCTAAGTGAGATTAGTCAGTCACAAAGAGTGAAAAGTAGGATGTTCTCCCTAGTATGTGGAAGCTAGGGAGAATGGGACTTAGAAGGGACCCCAGAGAAAGAAGGAGAAAACGTTAGTTGAGCAAAGAAGGCGACCTAACTGAGGGAGATGGGAGGGGGGAAGAGGGAAATACACTAGTGCACATGATGTATATACACAAACTTATCAGAGTCAATCACTATGCTGAGCACAAAAAGGAGGGAAGGGGGAGGAAATATGATGGAATTTGAGGGAGGGTTAAATGAGCAATGTGTGCATGCATGCTTCTGATACCCTGACACTTATCAAAATGTATAACTCAATACATCAATAAATGAAATGAAATTTAAGAAGAAAAAAACAGAAAGGGGCAAAATTTACATTGATTATCTTCAATGTGTACCATTTTAATCTTCATACTCTTGTTTCTGTATTTTTAATTTTCTCTAATAAATGTAAATTTTATATTAAAAAGCACTGAATTAAGAAGCAATGAGGCCCTCCGCAACTTCGTGAGACCCGGTTTCAAAATAAAGTATAAAAAAAATAGGGCCGGGGTTGTAGCGTGGAGGTAGAATGCCCCTGGGTTCAATCCCGGGTACTGCAAAAAAAAAAAAAAAGAAGCAATGTAAGAATAAAAGTTTAACGAAGATGGGGAATAGATGGTAGCTGTAAATGTGAGCCACACCAATGCATATTTTTCTTCCTGATTTTTAAAAAATTAATTGTTACAGATTATGCATAAAAATTGATGGCAAATTTATAAAAATGTAAAGGTGTTTTTTATGTCAGCATTTTACTGTGAAACAATCTGGCTCCCACTTTTACAAACTCCACCTTAGCACAGCTAAGATGAAAACCTTTAAGATGTCCAAAATTCAATAAATTATGAAATGAGATTTAAAAAGTAATTGTAGGAAAAATCAACTTCCTAGACTCATATAAATATTGAGTACTGAATATAGTACACATAGAGATTTATTTCCTACATTTACTTCCTCTGAAAAGGATTTAGTACAAATGATAAGATACGGTCCTGTCTGTGAGGTACTTTGAAGCTCTTATTAAATTATTAAGTGATACCTGCAACATAGGTGTTATCTCCTTTTAACAGATGAAAAAATTAGGACTCAGATTTTAAAATTTACCCAAGATGAGAATGAATTCATAGGTCAGAGAAGCCTTGTCATTTTGTATGACACCAAAGACAGAGTAAAAGTAGAGGGGGAGGCGAGGCTCAAATGCTGTCCCTAGAACCTGTGGTACAGAGAGTTGCAAAGAAGAGGAAAACTCCTGACATCCACCCTTCATGCAAGATGTCTATCTTGCGTCTAGAGATCCTGCACCAGGGCCAGTTTCCTAGGAGTGCAACCTGTGTGGTAGCATGGGACCCCGTGCTCAGCAGGGCCTTGTGCTTAGTTTAATGGTGTCTGTGACCACCTTAGAATTCTCAATACCTTTATCTTTAAAATGTATGTAAGGTGAAATCCACTGGGCCAAGCAAGCAGGTGCAAGGCAGAGGAGATCAGCACAATGCAGATGTCCACTATTCCTTGCCACCCCATTCAGAGAGCTCGGATGCCCCCTGAGCACAGAAATCCAGTGGATCCATAATGGGTGAGAGCTGAGCAAGACTGAAAGCAGGCATGAAGTAAAGAGTGTTTGCATGGAAGATTGAGGGAGCAGAGGCACTGGCAGCCCCCACAAGCCATGCCTTCCATCTGAAGCAGGACTTGCGAGAAGGCAGTGGTGTTCTAAATCACACAAATGACCAGGAGCCCTATTTATCCTTTCTTATTAGTGTTACTTCCCTGTATTAGCCCATCTCTTCTACTGAAAAGGATGACAATAGAAAAGAAGGGAACAACACAGCCGTCCATCATTCCTTTTCCATTCAGTCCTTTCTCATTCCTCAGTAAGCCAAAGATGGAAATATTGGTAGAATATGTGCAGGTCAAGAAGTGAAATTAAAAAATAGTTGAGTTAAGCCTGGCATACAATCGCAGTACTTGGGAGGCTGAGACAGGAGGATCACAGGTTCAAGGACAGTCTCGGCAATTTAGAGAGACTCTCAGCAACCTAGCAATATCCTGTTTCAAAAATAAAAATGGCTAGAGGTGTGACTAGGAGGTAGAATGCCACTGGGTTCAATCCCTAGTACCACACTTACACACACACACACACACACACACACACACACACACACACAAATAGTTGAGTTAGTTTTGTGTAGTGTTTCCACTCTTCTTGGAAGAATGAAATACAGATGTATGTAGGAGTTACATAAAACAAGTTGCTTAATTTTGTTGATTCTACATATGAGTTAGATGTTATCATATTTGCATTTAAACTGACAGTGCACAATATAATGATGAACAACATTTATGCTAATAATTTAAATTTTAAATAATTCCTTTCTTAAATGACATTTAAGAGTAAATAGAAAACAACACTATGACAAGTTGACAGGGAAACAATGGAAGATGCTTTGTATGTTAGTACCTATAATGGCACTTTTTTTTGTGCTTTATGAACCAGGGGCCCTGACTCTTATTTTTGTGGTTGTTGCTGTTTTCTGCAATGGGCCCAACAAATTGTATAGTAGATCCTGACTTACACCAATATGACACTGCTTTGAAATTCTGGGAAAGAACCACATGTTGAGAAAGGAAAACCATTTGGGAGTACACCTATAAGAAAGAGATGGTTCTGCCTAATGCAAAACTGTTCAAGTCCTGAAGGCCCATGCTTTAGCAAATAGAAGACACAGGTTTGCAGTCGCGAGAGTTCACTCTTTGGTTTTCTTAGCCAGGCCTGTGGGGCTGTACAAAGCACAAATAGCCTTTGAGATTCTAAATGTAAAGGACAAGGCTTCATCGTGGCAACAGTCATTTAAGATTCATACCCTGTCCTACAAGTGCGAACCAGCCCCTCACAGTCTAATGTCATTCCTCAAGTTAATTAACCAGCCTGCTCCTTCTCTTCCATTATCTTGGCCACTGATGAAGATTTTAAGTAGATCCATTCTTGGACTGACCCTTGAAGATGAGCGCTGGCGACGTCACCTCAGCCGATGCAGCTTAGCAGTTGTTTTTAAGCACAACACTCTAATCATCGCAGCAATTACTTAGCTGGAGTGTCTCTCCATTTGTTGAGCAGTGTGTCATGCAGAAAGGAAAAGTCTTACTAAGTCAAGATAAATTATAACTGATGTCCTCCCATGGTTCCCATTCCTCCTCTTCACCCACCCCCACACTGTCGATTAAGCCTACCTGCCTCATCTCTGTTTGCCTTCGCTCAAAAAGAAAACAAATGAGTCTCAATGGCCTGACATGTTTGAGTCTTGATTCTAATTTGCAAACTAAAGCTGAGATGAGAAGACATTTATTTACCTTTGCAAAAGGCATTGTGCTGGGAAGGAAGGAAAAAGCCACATCATCTGCTTTTATACTTTTGATCCATTCTCCCCTCTCCTTGGCTTCTTTGTGATCTCCCCCCGCCCTTCCTCCAGGCTCCTTCTGCTCTTGTCCTTTATTCCTAATGTCCTCACCATGGAAAGTCTGAATACTTGCTCCAGCACCTGGGATGCTGTTCTGAAGGGATTCCATTACCCAGATAGTTTGGAATATATCTAGCCTTTGGATATATAAGTGAATACTCATTTCCTCATAGGGTCAGTATCAAAACAAGGGGAAAAATATATTCAGCTTCCTTTAGGTCACTGAAGTTTCTATTTTAGGTAAAAACCATATTTTTCAGCAAATTACATATTTGTTATTAAGTAAATTATTGTGTTTTTCCCTTGTAAGATAAGTAGCATGGGGAAAATTGTCTAGCAAAAAGGGAAGTAAATTATTTATGAACATCCAGAATTAATAATTTCAGTAAGGTTAAAACAAGATTCCCAAACTGCTCTATTCCTAATCATTTTTAAAGCATCATTAAGCTAATTTGTTAGGTCTCTAAAGGATGGACTTTGTAAAAATTTCTAATACACAGTATATTTTAGCAATCTAACTACACATTTTATTGGGAAATTTCACTAATTCATCTTTGACCAATATATTAAAGAGTTCCCCTGTTTATGCTCCTGTAAATACGAATGTTAAAAGTACAACAATATTATCCTTTACCTCTGCAAAGTCTAACTTATCTCCCTAAAACTCCCCTCCTCTGCAATCATTTTACTTTAAATAGATCTGACTTGCATTAAAAGAATTGTCTAGGTAAATAAAACAAGGAATTTTTCTTTAGCTATAAAATTGACAGGCAAGAACAACATAAACCCCCTGCTTGTTGAATTCTTTTAAATGTTTTATTTTTCATATCAGTCATAGATGATCTTGGGGTAGATGGTAATAATAACTGGACATTTCTAAACCTGACAAATGAACTCCTGGACAAAAATTTAATAAAAGACTTAATTTTTGCCTTGCAAACCTTTTCACTATATGCACAAAGATACCATCTTCCTTTGACTGTTATGAATAAGCTGAGAAAATGGCAGATTTACTGAGATAGTATCCACATATTCCCTGTGATAATGGCTCAAAATGAAATTAAACTTGTCAACAATTGCCCCTTTCCTATCCACCAAAATCCACAAACTTTCTTTAGTTAGATCATCATTAACAGGAAAATGTAGAGGACATTTCAAACAGAGAAATTACTAGATAGGCATGTCTTCTCAGTTCTAATATTCTGATGTGCTAGTGGAGTTCCCCTCTGGGATATTACAGAAATATTTGTACATCCTCATCTTCTAAATAGGGTTATAGATTTTACACTTGTGGTGGTAAGTATAATCATTCATTTAAAAAAAAGACAAAGATCCTAGAACCCCATAATTGATACACTTTTCCTAAAAACTCAATTCAAGGTAGAAAAAACAGCACCAAATTATTAAAATCATATTCTTTGCAAAGAACAAAAGCCATTGTTTTTAACTTTTGAAAATCTAAACTCTTCAAGCATTCTAAAACATAGAAATGTAGTGTATACATTAAATACAGTAACTAAGGGGACATTTTATAGCTCATGCATTACATAAGCTTCCATATCTAATGCATTGGTGTTTTGTTGATTTTTTTTCTTAAGATTGCTATTACTTCCCAATTGTGTCCTTAGATTTTTGCTATTTTAGAATATATTTTATTCAAAAAAGTATTAAACAATAGGAATAAAAATGTAGTCTAGACCAGTACTATCTAATAGAAATTTCTGACATGATGGAAGCATTTCATATAATGTAGACACTGTACCCATGGGGCTATAGAACAATTGAAATGTGGCCAGTGCAATTCAGGAAGTAAATTTCTAATTTAGTTAGCTTTTACTAATTTAAATTTAAATCACTTCATGTGTATAGTGGGTATGCTACTGGATAGGACAACTCCAGACCAATCCGGACCACTCTGCCACATTCCTCCTAAGCTTCTGTCTCCAAATGATCAATAATAAGTATTCTGAATTCCATTTTGGATTTCAGTAAATAATTCTAAACTCAAAAAAGCTCAGATTTGAATAAACTCAAATGTCAAGGGCATGGGGGTGTGTATGTACACATGCACTTACTTGCCTGTGTCTACTGGAATTTTCCTGTTTGCTCAGATATGTATTTCATGTAATGGAGGCTCTAAGAACAAAAAGGGTATGTCTATTCCTTGCCAAACATCCAAGACAAAATCAACCTTCAGCAATACAGAGCAAAACGTAATTCTGTATCTCTGTATGTACGTGCTAAAACTCAGGAGAGAGATTGGGAAGCCTTCTTTCACTAAATATAGCCAAGACGGCTCCCTCCAGAGAACAATAATGACATGTGTGGTGACAACTTTCTACTAAGGGAACCCTATTTCAAGTCATTTATCATCTTTTTGATCCCCTAATCAAAAAGGCTCAGGTAAAATTATTAAACTTTTATTTAAATGAAACAAATTGAGAGGTGCATGCCTTTTCTGAATTAAATATGTGTGTCATGTAAGTACTAAGTGAAGCTTTAGGATAATGAGTCAATCCTGTTTTGATTTGCTCTGTTCTGGATGGCTCTCCCTTTTCCCTTCAGTATTTTTCCTTCCCTCCTTCTCCCCTAGCCTTAATCCAGCCTCAGTTTTACATAGACATTCCTGCAAAGCACTGTGTCTTTCTCCATTAAAAATTTCTTACTTGGATATAGTAGTCATAGCAGGGAGGAAACAAAATTCTTGGTCAAATGTTTCATTCTCTTGGTCTCTGCCAATTACTGTCATAAGCAGTAGTGACTTTTTGTGAGGTAGATGCTTGTTCATTAGAAAGTGGCCTGAAACAATGAATTCCCTTCACATAAGCCATTGAACTATCATGAGATGGTAACGACTTTCTGTCACTCCCAACCCAGGTCTAATCCAAACTCCTGACCTAAAGGTGTAAAGGCTTTGTAGCTCATTAGTGATTCCCCTGGAGCCATCAAATGCCAAGTCTCTGGTCACATGGTGCCTAAAGTGAAGTATTGTTCACCTTTTAGCATTAGTAGCATTTTAATGGCAAACAGGAGAGGCGCTAAGCTAAAGTAATTAAAATTTCTAAAAATTATGTATTCTCAGTGTTTTCTAGGAGAGTCTAAGGTGATCATGTTGATGTACTTTAAAATACCTTATCATAATTGCATTTTTTATTGAAACTTTTTCATGAACTCCTAGTAAGAACAATAGTCCAATTTGGTAAGACAAAAAGGAACTTTCTTCATGTATTCTGTATGTAAAATGACTTTTCCTGAACTAGGGACTAGACTGAGGGAAAAAGGTAGTTCTAAATGCTGAACTCAAAATAGTTTTATGTATGTGATAGGGACAACTGTGTTTTCCTTTTCCTGAGTTAATTTTTTAAAATGTAATATATTGGATTTAAATGAGATTGAAGAATCTAATCTACAATCTTCCTGATACTAAATTAGCAAAAGTTGGTGATCTAAAAGCCCTCTTTCAGCTAAGTCAGCCTGATCAAGTTTTCAAGCCATTGTAAACTTTGGATTCTTGCTACGGTGTAAGGCTTTACTGCTTCGGTGAAAATAATTCCATTAGTATTTTTTCTTTCTCTTAATGTATAAGCTTGAAATAAAACCATATAAAATAATAACAGATAGGCATACCATATAACTATAATTTCAGTTTCAGTTTGGGGGTATATCAAATCAAAGAATTATCAATTTCATGCTTCCTAACATATCCATTATTTATGGTCCTATATACTTCTGAAATAAGAATTTCTTTATAAAATGGTTTAGTTTAAGAGAAGGCTGACCAATTGAACTCTTTACTAAATACAATGATATATTTAACTTCAGCACTACAAAATATACATAATGGATGTATTAATCATTGTATCTGCAAGTAAGAATCTATCAGTGATCCTATTATAGGATCATTTAAAGTATTTATTTGTCGAAAATATCTCATTGGAAAAACAAATTCAATGGAAAAATGTGATGGAATATGAATGATTTCTTATCTTCTTAGCTTGTGTTTCTTAAAAATAGTTAATTTAGGTTCTAGTAACATATGTTTATAATTATTCAAATTTAATCGAATTAATTGACAAAGAATATGTTCAAATTAATATGTTAAAAATTTATTTTAATAGCCACTAAATAGCTCATGTTGGCATGCAATTATTACAGCAATTTAAAACTCCTATTAACTTCTGAAGACAATTCTTTCTGAAAGTGGAAGACATCTTAGCAATGATCTTCAGTTATCGCATCTCCATCATAGCTAGCACTTTGTAAGTTGATATTCTCTTTGCTAAACTGACCAAAGTCAATATATACTCCAATTATAGCTAGATGAACCTGACAGCTCGTATCTTCTTTCTGAAGGATGTCTGCTTTGTTGAGTAGCCTGTACAGACAAGCTGCCAGATCTTCATTAATACCTGGGTTGCTTTTTTATTGTTTAAAGAAAGTGGTGTTTGCCTGCTGGATCATCCAAAATGTTGTGCACTTTCTTGTGTGGTAAATTTTTTAAAAATTTTATTTACATTTCTTTTTTCCAAAATTCTGAAAATTTAGCCATTAGCCAATTAGTTTTACTTTGTAGTCCATTGAATTTTCTTGCAGAGTCATAATCCTTAAATTAGTAAAATGTACTTATATTACACATTTAATTTCAAAAGTATTCTCAAATATTTTATCATTGTAATTGAAGTTAAATTGAAAAGATTATATGGTTATATAATCACTTCACCAATAAAAATTTGAAATGCTATACTCAGAAGTTAATTATTTGCCATTAATTAGCCACCTGGTTACTGGTGAAATTTTTCTTGATGATATATTGTGTGTAAAATAGCCATGTAATTATTTTCAAAATGAATGCCAGGTCCTCTGAAAATAACAAATGATTTATTTTGTACATATTGTAATTTAACTCTCTTACTGTCCTTTGGGAAGCCATATTGACTAGACTTAGTGAAATAGGGCTTCCCAATCTTTCTCTGTCTGAGTATTTTAGCACTTACATACATAGACACAAAACTACATATTATTTTGTATTGCTGAGGGTTGATTTGGTATGTGTTTATCTTAGTTGTATGGCAAGGAATAAACACATGATTTTTGTTCTTAGAACCCCATTACATGAAAAAGAAATCTGAACTAAACTTCTAGTATACACACATACCCACATGGGCATGTGTACGTGTACACACACACACACACACACACACACACCTGAACCATTGACAAATTAATCAAATCTGAACTTTGGGGCTAGGAGTGTAGCTCAGTGTGGTACAGCACAGTTTTAGTATACGTGAGACACTGAGTTCAATTCCCAGCACACACACACACACACACACACACATACACATGCATGCATTCTGAGCTTTGATTAGTATTAGAATGAATTGCTAAAGTCCAAAATTGAATTCAGAATAGTTATTAGTGATCATTTGGAGACAGAAGTTTAGGAGAAATGTGGCAGAGAGGTCCCAACTATCTGAAGGTTGGCTGGTTCAGATCTGTGCTATCCAATTTGGTAGTCACTAGACATATGAGGCTATTTAAGTTTAAATTAATAAACATTAGAAATTCATTTCCTGAGTGGCACTAGCTATATTTCAATTGTTTTATAACCCTGTGTGGACCATGTCTACATTATATAGAACACTTCCATCATCCAAGAAAGTTCTCTTGGACAGTACTGGTCTAAGACACATTTTTGTTTGTTATTTTGTTTTATTGGTGCATTGTAATTGTCACAGTGAAGTTCAGAGTGACAGAAAAATACGTGCACACAGCATTCATTGAGCATTTCCCTCTGGGTCCCTCCCTGCTCCCCCTCCTACCCCATAGATTATATTTACATTGATACAGATAACTTTGTGTGTGAAAGAAGGATTATTTGAATTCTTTCCATCATCAGATCTCCCCTTTCTTCTCCCCACCTTCTTCCCCAAATCCTCCTCCCCCATTCCACTAGTGCCTCTTTATTTATATGAAATCCTCTTTGTTTCCCAGTTTTTCTCTATATTTCACATATGAGTGAAAACATATGACCCTTCACTTTTTGTGACTGGCTAATCTCATTTAGCACAATAGTCTAAAGTTCCACCCATTTTCCTGCAAATGACATAATTGTGTTCTTTTTATGGCTAATTGAAATCCATTGTGTGTATATATCATAATTTCATGATCCGTTCATCTGTTGACGGACACTTAGGCTGGTTCCATAGTTTGGTTATCACATTTTTATCCATGCAGAAAACATCAATTCTAAAATGGTATGTTACAACTGGGAGTGGTGGTGCATGCCTTTAATCCCAGTACTTGGGAGGCTGATGAGACAGAAGGTTCGCAGGTCCAAAGCCAGTCTCAGCAACTTAGCAAGGCTCTCAGCAACTTAGTGAGACCCTGTTTCCAAATTAAAAAGTAAAATAAAATAGGGCTGGGGTTGTAGTTCAGAGGTAGAACACTCTTGGGTTCAATCCCCAGTACCACACACAAAACAAGTTATATTAGTATATTACTTCAAGACACTTTCAGATGCATGTAACATAGAACTTTACTCAAACTATCTTAAATATAAAGGTTTGGGCTATCTTAAGTGCTAGGCCTTAGGATAGGCTGGATCCAGTATTTCAGTTCTGTTTCTCTGGTATCTTCTTCATGCCCTCCTCTAAATTGTCTTCATGTTCAACATAGCTTCCTTTATGTCAGAAATAAATGGCTGTGTGGCAGTTCTTAGCTTTATATACATGCATCCTGAAATATAAAGGAAGAGAGAGAAGTACTTCTGATCTCTACTGTGTCAGAAAACTACATTCCTTGGAACTCCAAACAAGCCTGCCTCTGCCATTCCATCGACTCAACATGGGTCCCATGTCCCTTTCTGAAGGGGAAACTTGTAGGCTGCTCGGCTGAGGTCTTTATTCTTGGGGAAAAAAAATAACCTGTGAAAAAAGGGTGAGATTGATGAGCCTTAGAAGGGCCAGGACCCACCCTGTGGAGTTAGGCTGAGGTCACCCTCCCCTGAAACACCTGGACAACCAGGCAGAAGGCAGCTACCGGAAAATTCAGGATAGTCACACAAAAAAGAAAGGAAGATGATTGATAAAAGCTGAATAGGCAAACAGTAATGTCCACTACAGGAAGATAAAAAGTTTTATTTTACAACTTTTATACATTTACTAAGAATTCCTCTGAAATGTGACAATTTAGGGTTAATGTTCCCAACCACTTACCCCTAAAACACTCAAGCATAAAAATAAACAGCAGAAATAGCTCTCTGTTTAAATTATGTGAGGCTCTGACATTTGAGTAGGTAGAAGAAAAATGAGTCAAGTGACATAGGGATGTGCCTACCATAAATGACAATTAAAATATAATATAAAAAGATTTGCTAATCTGGGGAAGACGCTAGAGAAAGGAATCCAAATTAACTTTTTTAAGAACAATGCTCTGTCCACCAGACATATCTTTAGCAATTCTCTCAACTACAATCCAATTTGTGTTCTCTAGAATATATATAATATATATTAAATATTATATATATATATATATATATATATATATATGAGATTTTAAGCTAGTTCCCAGAGATGGTAAATGGCAAAGCCAAAACTCAAATGAGATGAAACTCTAAAGTTTATTCCAGATCCCTTCACCAAAGCCAGTATTTTTTAATCAAAGCCTATATGCCACATATTTTCTATTAAATACCCATGCCAACAGATACTGAGTAGAAAGACATCATGAACAGGGCAATGTGCTAAGTGCTGGTTGGGGAGAAAAAAACACACGTTTAAAATATATATATCAGTGCATAGAAACATGCTAAGTGCTTAATCAGTAATTCACACAAAGAGCTGCATCAGAGTGCCGAGGTGGAGACAAAAAAGCAAGAGGAGCCAGTAACTATAGTCAGTTTCAAAATAATCTAAAGAAAAGGAACGGACATTATGGATCTTGGTGAATGCTGACCATGTTGAATGCTTTAGGCATATGTATATGAGGTGGATCTTAATTCTCCACTTATAAAGCACTTTGTAAATTATTAAATACTTCCACATTCATACATTCTAAAAAAAGCTACCAAGTAGTATATCAGAGTATCTATAAATTACCAGTCTCCATAGTAACTGGTATCACTGTCTGTCCCTAGCAGATGGGGAAACTGAGGCTCAGACAGGTCCTATGATTTGACCACAGTCAAATGAAGGAATACAGAGAGAACTCAAAGCCAGATCTGTCTGTGCTCTGTCACTCTAAAGCCTCTGCCCTTCTTGCTATATTATGATAGCTCTCATTATTTTATTTTACCTTCTAATTGATATTTAGAGGTAGAGTATGAAACCCAACTTGGGTTGAGAGTCACTCAGTAGGAAGATGGATATTTGAAAGAGTGTATTCAATAAAATTTTATGTGTAGGACATGGGGGAAAATTTTTATTTTTACTTTTGTAAATCACGGGCAATGTGATTAGACTGTACACTCATGAGTGGCAATACAAAAAAGCATCACAGATCCTCTATGGGAATTCCAGAATCCCTTGAGGAAAGAATGGAGGACACAGGATTTTATGTGTATGATTGCCTGTGACTGCTCTTCCTCTACACAGTGTCCATCTGAATAGATGGACTACCCCAAAAGAAGTAGCAGGTAACAAGTACAGTGGAATTATATTAGGATTTCAGAGGCAAAGAATTGAGTCTCAAAAGAGAAGGAATGGGAGAAGAATATTCAGAGAAATAAGTACATATGTATGACTTAGGTCACTGATGCTAGCCAATCAGCTCTTATCAATGGACAAACAGCAAGGGTTTGAATATTTGTAGAAAGAGACTTGCTATGAACACCAGAACTTTCTCCATTGAGATATGGTGGTAGTATATATCAGCCCTAATATGGTGTGCCACATATTTTCTATGTACATGTCCTGGAGTTTCTACATAACTGCAGATATAAATAAAACCAAGAGAAGACACTAACATAAACCTCTTTAGAACAGAGTTATTTTGGCTTAACTTTCAGAGCTAATAGTTCTTCCTCCTAAGCCAAAACTACTAGAAAATCTTTGCAAAGGAGTTGAAAATAGGAAATAGAAATAAAAGCAGTTGAACCTAGCATCAGCTCTTGAAAGACAGAAGTAAACAAAATCAAAGTTCCCACAAGTATATACCCTAATACCAAAACCTAGCAAAATATTATTCTAAGTATTATTTTAAATTCACTTACTGTTTTTGTGATTGAAATTGTCTTACTCACTGAAAAAAATCAGAAAATACATGGAATGACCATCATTAATATTTTATTAAATAGAGTTCCAGAATAGTTTGACTCTATTTATATTTCTTAAGTGGAAGGCTACTGACTAAATATCCATCAACTAGTCTTTTGTACAACACAATATTGTGATTGCATTTCCATGTTAATTACAGCTTTATCATAGTTTACAATGCTTAGGAAAAAAAGTTTCCCTCTTTAAATGCAAATTTTAGAACCACTGGAGTAAACTATCATCAGCAAAATAAAAGTCATAGATAACTTCCATTTGTCATAAATATTAAGAAAAATACAATTTGAATGTTAAGAAAATGTAAAAGCTGGGCATAGTGTTGCACGCCTGTAATCATAGTACTTGGGAAGCTGAAATAAGAGGATCACAGGTTTAGGGACAGCCTAAGCAACTTACTGAGACTCTCAGCAACCTAGTGAGACCCTATATAAAAAAAATAAATAAAAAGGGCTGTGGGTGTAGCTCAGAGATAAATGGACCCTGGGTTCAATTTCTAGTACCACACACACACACACAAAAAAAAGGGAGGGGAGAGCACATCAACAACAAGGGAAAGCAGCAGATCACTCCATGCTGGACAGAGACCCGAACAGTGGCAGCAGTGGTAGTGGCACCATCTTGGCTGGGCCAAGCTGGCGGCTAGCAGCATTACGGCTTCCACAGACCACCAACAGGGAAGCAAGCAACCTGATGCAAGTCCAGCAACTGCAGAGCATCAGCAACGAAAGCAAGCAGCAACTCGCTCCAAGCTCAACAGAGTTCCGAATGCCAGCAGCAGTGGCAGCAGCGGCAGCGGCAGCGGCACCATCTTGGCCAGGCCACGGCGGTGGCTACCGGCATTGTGGCTTCCACAGATGGCCTACAAAGAAACCAACAACCTGTTGGAAGTCCAGCAACTGAAGAGCATCGGCGGCCAAAGCAAACAGCAGCTGGCTCCATGCTCAACAGAGACCCAAATGGTGGCATTGTGGTAATGGGTCTATCTTGGCTGGGCAGGGCCAGCAGCTGCCGGTGTTGTGGCTTTCACAGGCTGCCAGTGGAGAGGGCAGTGACCTGTTGTGGGTCCAGCAACTGCAGACCATAAATGGTGAAAACAGGCAGTGACTCACTCCATGCTTGACAGAAACCCAAGTGCACAGAGGCCTGACCAGAACCTGTGGCAGCAGCTCCCCCAGAGATTAAGAGCAGTGCTCAAAGATACCATAAGTTAATAAGCTGCCTCAGGGGGAGACCACCCAGTGCAGCCACAGGGACTCCCTTGGCAAGCCAAAGACTCGTGGGGTCTGAGACTCTGTGGATCACCCCTGTGGAGGTGGAAGTGGAATCTGCTGTAAGACACAGCAGAAGCACAGATAAGCAGAAAGCCTCTGGCGACATTCAGGCAAGACAGACCTACAGCCCGCAGGTCACAGCGCCCTTGCAGGGTTTCTGGGGATCACCACAAGACACACAGTCGTGGTACCTGGGGGAAAATCAGACCAACCCAGCATTCTCTATGGAAAATGCAGAGTTCCATGTTTACACAGAGTGAGGTCAAATCAACATCCGCCACTTCTGTAGCCAAAGAGAGACACAGGCCCTGGGTCCCAAGCTGGTGACACCCACCATATGTGTAGTCAGAGAGAGACATAGGGACAGGCCCAGTGGATAAAGCGAAGATGCATGCTTGCAGTGGGAGGGGCACCAGCGGCACTGGGTGCCTACAGGACATACTCCCTATTATGGAGGCATCAGGTCCCTGGACCTTAGCACCTGGAATTAATCAACACCACCAGTGCAGAGAGCAAAAGGAACCCTAGAGTAACTGCAAATCAGTACTGACGATCTAACAAGCAGAACAACAGTGGGGGGATACCAGACATAGATTTCAAAGTCAATTTTAAAAAGTAATAAACAAACAACAAAGAGCTGAGAATAACCATTCAGTAAAGGCTATTCGCCTTTAAGGCTCACCTAATAGCAAATATCTACCTTCAGAATAAGACACTATAAAGGGAGAGAGATTAGACATAGGGAACCTACAGAGTGAAAGAGAACTACCAAAAGCAACAAAGATATAAACTTAAGAAACCTGAAATCATGAGAAGAAAGAAAGAATGAGCTCCCACAACTCCACAACATCAGAACCCACCAACACAAAAGTGCAAAGATTGCCAGAAGGACAATTCAGAACTTTAATAGTAGAAATGATAGAGGATTTCTGAAAAGAATTTAGAGGGAGCCTGAAAGGAATGAAGGATCAAATAAAGAATCTGACACCCTGAACAGGAATCAAAAAGAAGCTCTGAAGGAGGTGAAGGATGCAATAATTGAAATGAAGGCATCACTACAAACTATCAACAATAGACTAGATCACATGGAGAACAGAATCTCACTCATAGAAGATGGTCTCTCCAAAAATGAATGCATAGTATAAAATTTAGAAAAAGCAATTCAACAACATTAATTGGACATTGAAGAGATCTCGGCCAATCATAAAAGAGCAAACCTAAGAATAATAGGCATAGAAGAGAGAATAGAAGCTGAAACCAAAGGAATCAATAATCTATTCAGAGAAGTAATATTAAAAAATTTTCCAAACATAGAAAAAGAGGTAGACACACAGGGACAGGAAACATATAGAACCCCCAATAGACAAAATCAGAGAAGAAGTTCACCATGCCACATAATAATCAAATTGGCTAATGCAGAAGTCAAGGAGAAAATCTAAAGGCACCAAGAGTAAAAGACCAATTAACATTCAGAGGCAAACCAATAAGAATCACTCCCGACTTTTCAAACCAAGTCAAAAAGCCAGGAGGGCCTGGACTGACATAATCCAAACTCCAAAAGAAAACAACTTCCAGCCAAGATTTATCTACCCAGCAAAAATATCTATCAAATTTGATGGGGAAATTCAAACCTTCCACGACAAACAGAAACTGAAAGATTTTATGTCTTCCAAACCAGCACTCGAGAAAGTACTCAAAGAGATTAATTACAAAGAAGAAATAATAAAGAAATGCCAGAACTAGAGAAACAATTATTTCCATCAAAAAAACAACTAGGCAAAGAAGAACAAACACTACCTTGAACAGAAATTAAAACTCAAAGTGTTAGGAATTAAAACTCATCTCTCAATAATCACACTGAATATAAACGGCCTCAACTCTCCAATCAAAAGACATAAGGTGGCAAAATGTATAAAAAAATCATAATACTATATGCTTCCTGCAAAAAACACCTTACAAGTAAAGATACTCACAAACTAAAGGTGAAGGGATGGAGCAAGGTAATCCATGCTAATGGAACTTGAAAACAAGCAGGAGTAGCAACTATGCTATCAGACAAATTAGACTTCAAACCTAAACTTAGAAGAGACAAAGTGGGACATTTCTTACTTGCAAAAGGAACAATCCAGCAAGAGGATATAATGATAGTCAACACTTATGCCCCAAACATAGATGCAACCACTTTCATAAAAGAAATTCTTCATGACATTAAGTCACACTTAGATCCCAATACAATAATATTGGGAGACTTCAATACCCCTCTCATACCACTAGATCGATCTTCAAGACAAAAGTTCAATAAAGATGCCTCAGACCTAAGAAACACCATAAACCAAATGGACCTACTAGAAACATACAGAATATTCCATCCAACTACAACTGAATTCACATTTTTTCAGCTGCTCATGAAAAAATGTTTAACATCATTAGCAATCAGAGAGATGCAAATCAAAACTACCCTGAGATTTCACCTAATCCCAATTAGAATGGCAATCATTAAAAACACAAACAATAACAAATGCTGGCGAGGATGTGGAGAAGTAGGAACTCTAATACACTGTTGGTGGGATTGCAAATTAGTGCAACCACTTTGGAAAACAGTGTGGAGGATCCTCAGAAGAATGGGGATGAACCTACCATATGACCCAGCTATACCATGTCTAGGTATCTGCCCAAAAGAATGGAAACCAAACTACCAGACTAATGCATGCATATCTATGTTTGTAGCTGCACAATTCACAATTGCCAAACTATGGAACCAGCCAAGATGTCCATCAGCAGATTAATGGATTACAAAACTATGGGATATATACACAATGGAATTTTATGCAGCCATAAAGAACAAAATTACATCATTTTCAGGGAAATGGATGGAATTAGAGAACATTATGCTAAGTGAGGTTAGTCAGTTCACAAAAAGTGAAAAGTCAGATGATCTCCCTAATATGCAGATGGGGAAAACCTTAGATGAGTAAAGAAGGCAACCTAACTGAGGGAGATGAGAGGGGGAAGAGGGAAACACCCTAATGCACAGGATGTATATACACAGACTTATCGAAGTCAACTACTATACTGAGTAGGAGAAGGAGGAAAGGGAGAGGAAATAGGGATGAGAATTGGGGGAGGGCCAATTGACCAATGTGTGCATGTATACTTCTACCACCCTGAAACAAATCAAGATGTAGGATCACAATGCATCAATAAATAAATAAAAATAAAAATAAAAGGAAAAGGAAATGTAAAAGAAGAAATTTGTAACAGGAAGAACAGAAATCAAAGATCCTATGGAAAAGAGAATATGATGAAAATGTCTATGTTTGTATTTGCAAACTAAACTTTTACATTTTTTTCAGCAATCTGAATAAAATCTTCTAAATGTGATGACAAATATAAATTATGTAAAACTTTCAAGACAATTTAATTTCTAAAATATATGTATTTAAGAGTATTAGCAAGATCAATTTTCACAAGAGTAGGGACAAGAGGATTGGGGCAGGAAAGATTTCCAAAAATGCTATGTCCAAATATGAAGGTATCACTACCAATCTCACCTACATTGACAGGGAGGGAGTGGGATGAGATGCTGAAGGGAAACACGAAGAGCTGTGTGCATGTGTGTTTGTATCACATTGAACCACATTACAATATATAATTACAATGCACTAAAAAATGTTTTAAAGGTATTTAAAAATCAATTTTCTTTTAAAATGGGAAGTGCCATACTATGTTAATATTGTAAGATAGATGGGCGTGGTGGCACATGCTTGTAATCCCAGTACTTGGGAGGCTGTTACAGGAGGATTGCAAGTTTGCAGCCATACTCAGCTACTTAGTGAGGCCCTCCGCAACTTAGTGAAACACTGTTTCACAATAAAGAATAAAAAATAGGGCTGGGGGTGTAGCTCAGAGGTAGAGTGTCCCTGGGTTCAATCCCTAGTACCACAAAATATTGTATTTCAATATTGTAAGATAAAATAAAAATGCTAAACCAATGCTTTTCTCTTTACCCCTGGTCTCCTATATGCTTATTTTCTATCTGGACATTTCAGTTAATTGTAGCCTGATGATATATTTCCAGTAGCTGAACTGAAATTTTAAGAAAAAGTTAATAAAACTTAGTTTAAGTAAGTTAAGTAACCAAAAAATCTTTTTTATTTTGTCTGTATGGTGCTGGGGACTGAACCCAGTGGCCTTCTATTACTGAGCTACACCCCAAGTCCAATTTAATTTGTTTCTATTTTGACTCAGGGTCTCTCTAAGTTATAGCATGCTAGCCTAAAACCAGTGATCCTCCTGCCTCAGTCTCTGAAGTACTAGGATTACAGGTGTGATCCACTGTGCTTGGCTCACAAAATCTCTTTGTTTCATCTCAATATATTTGTAAGGTTCTTAAGGGTATGGACAGCTGTCATCTTTTGTTCTCCCACATGGGTAAATGAATCGAGAAAAGAAAGGTATTCTGTAGTATACACACTATGTCAGGCACAAACTTTGTTCCTCTTACTTTGGGTGACAATTTTACTCGAAAGCATTTATAGAAAAAATCAAGCATTCCTTACCTTTAATATTAGTAAAAATTTTTATTTATATATTTATGTATTTATTTCTTTATTATTTATTGGGACAGGGGATTGAGCCCAGGGGCATTCTATCTCTAAGTCATACCCTCAACCCTATTTATACATTTTTATTTTTTATATACTTTTATTGGTGCATTGTAGTCTTGCATCATAATATAGTTCAGAAAGATAGGGACACACATACACACAACACTTGGTGAGCTTCCTCCTGGCTCCTTCCCCACTCCCTTCCCTTCCCCATACATGATAATGAGATTGGTACTGGTATTTTCACATACATACACAACTTCAATGGAAGTATTTCCTTCATTAATTCTCCCTCCCCCTACTATTACCCTGCCTGAGACCCCATCCATCACTCCACTGGGGTTTCTTTGCCATTATCTAAAGTCCCTCTTATATCATGATTACTCCCTAGCTTCCGCATATGAGAGAGAACACCTGACCCTTCACTTTCTGTGACTGGCAAATCTCACTTAACATATTGTTCTCCGGGTCCAACCATTTTCCTGCAAATGACATAATTTTGTTCTTTGTTATTGCTGTGTAGAATTCCATTGCATGTATATAGCCCATAATTTTGTAATTCATTCATCTGTTGATGGACACCTAGGTTGGTTCCATAATTTGGCTATTGTGAATTGTGCTACTATAAACAAGGATATGCAATTATCACTATAATATTCTGATTTCAGACTCTTTGGAAAGATACTCAGGAGTGGTATACCTGGATCTTATGGTGGATCCAATGCCAGTATTCTGAGGAATCTCCACACTGATCTCATAGTGGCTATACTAATTTCCAATCCAACCAAAGGTGTAGAAGAGTTCCTATGTTCCCACATTCTCACCAGCATATATTGTTCTTTGACTTCTTAATGATTGACATTCTAAATTGGAATTAGATGGAATCTCTGTGTAGTTTTGATTTGCAGCTCCCTGATTGCTAATGATGTTGGACATTTTTTCATATTTTTATTGCCATTTGTATTTCCTCTTTTGTGAAGTTCAATTTCTCATTTCTTGATTGGCTTATTAAGTAAAAAAGTATTTTAGTGTTAAGTCTTTTAAGTTCTTTGTATATTCTGGATATTAGTCCTCTATCAGAGGAATAGCTGGCAAAGATCTTCTCCCATTCTGTAGGCTTTCTCTTTAGATTCCTGATGGTTTCCTATGATGAACAGAAACTTTATAGTTTAATGTCATCCCATTTATTGGTTCTTGTTTTAATATCCTGAGATGGAGGTTTCTATTGAGGAAGTTTCTACATGTGCCTATATGTTGGAGTGATGGACCTATGTCCTTCTCTAGTAATTTAAAAATCTCTAGTTTAATATCAAGGTCTTGGACCCACCTTGAGTTGACTCCTGTGCAGGGTGATAGGTTGGGGTTAAATTTCATTTTTTCCATACTAATATTTGTTTAGAAAATTTGCAGCTATTTTCATCCAGGCTACAAGTCTGTAATTTTCTTGTTTGAGATATCTTTATTGGTTTTGGTATTAAGGTGATACTAGCTTCATGGGAGTTTGGAAGAATTTACTCTCTTTCTTTTACATGGAATAATTTGTCAAATGTTGGGTTTAGTTCTTCATTTTTTTTTTTTTTTGCGGCCCCGGGGATTGAACCCAGGGGCGCTCTACCTCTGGGCTACACCCCCAGCCCTATTTTTTATACTTTTTATTTTGAAACTGGGTCTCATGAAGTTGCGGAGGGCCCCACTAAGTAGCTGAGGCTAGCTGTGAACCCGGATCCTCCGGTCTCAGCCTCCCAAGTACTGGGATTACAAGCGTGCGCCACCACGCCCGGCTGGGTTTAGTTCTTCTATAAAGGTTTTGTAGAATTCACCTGGGAATCTGTCTGGACCTGGACATTTCTTTCATGGAAGGTTTTTTTTTTATTGCTGCTTCTATCTGTCTGTGATGTTTCTTTTTCATCTCTTATTGTAGCAATTTGGGTTGATTCTCTCTTTCTTTTGATTAAGTTGGCTAAGAGTTTATCAATCTTGTTGATCTGTTCAAAGAACAAGCTTTTTCTGTTCTCTTTTCTATAATTTTTTCTCTGTTTCATTGATTTCTGCTCCGATTTTAATTATTTCCTGCATTCTACTGGCTTTGAGATTAGACCTCAAAGTTTTTTGAGGTCCTGGAGGTGTACAATTAGGTTGTTTTTTGGTGACTCTGTTTTTCTTATGTGGACACATATTGCTATAAATTTTCCTCTTAAAACTGCCTTCAAAGTGTCCCACAAATTTTGGTATGTTGTGTCTCCATTTTTGCTTAATTCTAGGAAGTTTTTTATTTCTGCCCTTATTTCTTGTGTAATCCAGTCCTCATTCAAAAGTGTACCATTCAATCTCCATGTATTTATGTAAATCCTTTGGGTCTTCCTGTTGTTGATTTCTACTTTCATTCTATTATGATCTGAGAATATGCAAGGAATTATATTACATTTTTTGAATTTGCTGGTACTTGTTTATGGCCCAGAATATGGTCTATTTTAGAAAAGTTTCCATGAGCAGCTGAGAAGAATGTGTATTCAGCTGTTGTTGGTTGGAATATTCTGTATATGTCTATCAGGTCCATTTGATTTGTAGTTTTCTTTAGGTCTGAAGAGTCTTTACTGATCTTTTGTCTGGAAGATCATTCTAGTGGTGTGAGAGATGTGTTGAAGTCTCCCAATATTATTGTATTGAAGTCTATCAAGACATAATGTCCTGAAGAGTTCATTTTATAAAAGTGAGTGTGCCCACATTTGGAGCATAAATGGTTACTATTATCTATTATATATTCTCATTGGATTACTCCTTTTAATAATAAGAAACAGCCTTCCTTGTCTCTTTTTATAAGCTTTGGCTTAAAGTCTGCTTTGTTGGATATGAAAGTTGTTACTCCTGCTTTTATTCAGTCTCCATTTGCATGGAATATCTTTTTCCATCCTTTCCCCTTTAGCCTATCAATGTCTTTGTCTCTAAGGTGAGATTCTTGCAAATAGTATATAGTTAATTAAGTTCTTTAATCCACATTACCAGTCTATGCCTTTTAATTGGGGAGCTTAGATTTTTGACATTCAATGTTATAATTGAGAGATGATTATGTTCCCTGTAATTTTGAGTTATATTTTCTGTTTAATATGTTGTCATTTCTCCTTTGCTTAGTTGCCCATCTAATGGAATGCATACCTTCTCTTATTCTGGTATTTATTTTATTTTTTCTTTTTTGTGTTATATTTATTTAAGTATTTTCTCTAGTGCTGAAGTGGTACTCATGAATTCTTTTAGTTTCTGCTTATCCATCATTTTTTAAAGATATCTTTGCTGGATATAGCAGTTTTGGTTGGAAGTTGTTTTCTTTTGGGATCTGGGGTACATCATACCTGTCCCTCTTGGCTTTCATGATTTGGGTTGAGAAGTCCAGAGTGATTCTTATTGTTTTGCCTCTGAATGCTAACTGTTCTTTTGCCTTCAATATATTTACGATTCTTTCCTTGACCTCTATGTTGTTAGTCATTTTGATTACTATGTGACACGGAGAAATTCTTCTTTGATTTTGTCTAATTGGCATTCTGAATGTCTCCTGCACATTGATGTCCAACTTGTTTTTCTGTGTTTTGGAAATTCTCTAATATTATTTATCTGAAGAGATTTCTAATGCCCTTGGTTTGAATTATTGTCTGCTTCATTTTGCTCAGAACCTCTTTTTGGTTCTTACTTAGGGCCTCCACTTCTCTATTCATATGTTCTTTCATTTCCTGTACACTCACTCTGATTTCATTTCTAAGGCACTTGATCTTATTGAAAATCAAAATTCTGAATTCTCCTGGCATTTTTTGTAGCTTACTATTGGTCATTACCCTTGCTGTTGAGTGTGGGGGGGTATTGTTTCCTCCTTGACCTTCATTCTCATGTTTTCAGAATTCTCAGGTTTGTATCTCTTTTGTCTTGGCATCTTCTGCCTCTTTATGTGGGAGTACTATGTCTGTTATCCTTTTACAGTAAAGCTTATGCTGGGGGTATATATTTGCATCAATGAATCTGTCACATATAATCAGACTTTTGAGTTAATTGCCCAGAACCTCTTTAACAGGTGTAGGCAAGTAGGAGTCTCTGATTGGCTGTAGGCCTCTGTGCTCTCCAGGCCAAAACTCAGCAGGGCAGAGACTATAATGTTCCATTCAGAGCCTGCAGCCTAATCTCTCAGATTTAATGCCCCAAGGACACCATTGCTGCTCTGCTGGTTGTGAACATGTGAAACCATGAAAGATGCTAGTCTCTGGTCTCTGTAGTCACTAGGCCTAAGCTCAGCATGGCCAGAGATTATGACATTCCATGCTTGTGGCCTGTCTGGCTGAGCTTTGATGACCCATGGGCACCACCATTGATATGCTGATTGCAATCACCTGGAGTACAACCAACCACTGGCATGCATGATCACCAGGTACAAACTCTGCTGGCTGAGAGGCTGCTACATTCCCAGGCTATCTGAGTCAAATTTCCCCAGAAACACTGCTGCTGCTCCACCAGCTTCAGTCACATGAAATCCTGCTTTCCCCTTGCCTCTTGTCTCCCTGCTTTCTGAGCCAAAACTTCTGCACAGAGATTGTACTGTTTTGAGCCTAGAGCTTGGGTGGCTGAGCTATTTAGCCCCAAGGACACCACAACTGCTTTGGGCAGCTGCTGTCACATGAGACTGCTGCTGTCTACCAGTGTTGGTACTTGTGGCAGCCAAACACCACCAGGTGAGAGTTTATAGCCTTCTGAACTGACAGTATGATTGGCTGAGTTATTTCACCCCACAGACACCACTGCTGGTTGTCCTGATCACTGGAGACCCCACAGGTGAAGGGACAAACTGCCCGCTAAAAGTCATGCCCACTCAAGTGTCCCTCAGGACTGTCTGCTAATTCATGTTTCTGCTGTGTCTGACTATAAAACCCACCCCCACCTCTGCAGGAATGGTTTGCAAACACACAGACCCTGCAAGTTTATTTGTTGCCAAGTAGGTCCCTGTAGCCACACAGGCTCCCACTGGGATGGTTTGTAAACTCACAGTCTTGATGAGCGCTGCTCAGGTCCCTGCAGGAGACATCTATAATTTCTCAATCCCCATGTGTTCAGGTGCAGCCACTAGAGTTCACTAGGTGATTTGGCTGGTTGGTCTGGATATTCACAGTGATCTTGACAAGGCAGAATGTAGCTACTGGAGTCCCTGCAGGAAGGACCTGTCATTTCTTGGTTTGAGTTCAGCTGCAGCTACAGGAGTTCGCTGGGTGATTCGGCTGGGCGGCCTGGGGAGTTGCGTCTTAAGGTATTCAAGTGTGGGAGAAGAATGTGATTACTTTTAGTGTTGGTTCTCTGCAATCACTTCCTCCACAAGATTTAGCTTCTTCTTTGTTGTAGTTGTTCTCTGAGAGCCACCAGTCCCAGCAGCTGTCTGCTCCCATGTGGGCTCACCAAAATGGTGCTACCTCTGCACTCCACTCACCAGTTAAGATATTTGGATCATTATTTTAGTCTTCTACTCTCTGTGATGCCTCCAATTCAGCCACATTTTGATTGTCTTTCTTCTGTTGTATTCTGACTGCTTTTCTTCTCTTGCCAAGAACCAGTCTTCCCTCTGGTTGAGTTCTGAGTCTCAGAGCAGCTGAAATGCACTGACTTCTTCTATTTCACCATCTTTAATCCTCTTGAAGAGGTTTCTAGTGCCTTACAGGTCACCACTCAAGTGTCCCTAGGGAGTGTCTGCTAATTCATGTTTCTGATGTGTCTGACTGTAGTCCCCACCCCCACCTCCACAGGGATGGTTTGCCAACTCACAGGCTGTTGTCATGTGAGTCCCTGCAGCCAAGCAGGCTCCCCCTGGGAAGGTTTGTGAACTCATGGTCTTGAGGAGGCTGGCTGTAGCCACTCGGATCCCTACAGGAAGGGTATGTAATTTTTTTGGTCCCAATGAGTTCAGCTGCAGCTACAAGAGTTCACTGGGTAGTTTGGATAGGTGGTCTGGAGATTTGCAGTCTTGAAGTATTCTAGCATGGAGAGAAAAATGTGATTGCTCTTTTGTGTGAGTTCTCTACCAATCAGACTTGGAAGGATTTAGCTTCTTTACTGGAGTTTATCTCTGAGAGCCACTAGATTCCAGCAGTCACCAGCTCCAGCGTGGGCTTGCCAAGATGGCTCCCACCTCAGCTCTTCACTACCAGATGAGACATGTGGAGCTCTTTCAGTCCTTATGCTTTATTTTCAAACAGTCTTGCTAAGTTGCTGAGAGTTTTACTAAGTTGCTGAGACTAGCCTTGAACCTATGATCCTCCTGTCTTAACCTCCCAAGTACTGGGATTACAGGCATGTACCACCATACCCAGCTTAGTAAGAATTTTGTTTACATTGCTTAAAGTGCACAGAAAAGTCACATGTCAAAACAAACAAGCAAACAAACAAAATACTTCAAAGAAATTCTGTGCTAGTGGGTTTTTTGGAGCTATTTTTCCAGAACACTGAGGGTAAGAAGTTTTACAGTCTGTATTGGGAATTCTTTGATACAAAGCTGTGAGAAGCAAGGTATAATGAGTCTTTTCCATAATGGAAGTTCAGTATCAATTATGTTGATTTGACTTTAGTTGCTATTAGATGTGATTTGTAAATCTTGGAAAGTTTACTTTTGACACATTAGACAACACATCAAAGGAAAGAGAGAGAGGAGAGAAAAATAAACAAGAAAAAAATAAGTTCTGTTAAATGACTTCTTAACACCTCTCACAAGACTATTGGAATTCTCTGTGGTACACTGAGTTCTCCAATGGATGCATTAGTGCCAATTGATTTCTCAATTGCTTGTAAAATAAAAGCCAAATTCTTTAGCCTGTCATGCAATCCATCCAGAATCTCAACACATCCTGAACAACCCATTTTATTTCCCCATTTTATTACTATTTCAAGCCAAATTGTACAACTCCAAGTTCCCCATACATATCCAATATTTTCCTACCTACATCTTTAAACAATCTGTTCCCTCACACTTGAATAACCTTCTCTGGCCCACCATTATCATGTTAGGTCTAATCTTAATGCCAGAAAGCCTTCCTTGACCTTCAACCTGGGAAGTTATGCTTCTTTCTGATCTGACATAACAAATTTATAGGTGCTTCTTTCATTGAATTTTTCAGCTCTATATTATATTTACATGCACATCTTATTTATCCTATTAAATTACAAACTCAAGGGAAGGCAAAATATATGTGTAAATGCCTAATGAATGAGCATATCCAAACTCTTCCAAAAGCCATATCATTAATTTAACCTATTCAATTATGCCTTCAAACACACTTAACCCTGTGTGTAATCAGAAACACACAGAATGAAAGGACCGCTGAGGTACTGTGTGGATCAATTTCCATGACCTTCTATAACAATTATTTCATTGACTGGAGAAGGCAAGAAGGGAGGGAAATGCCCTTTAATAAAATCTGCAAAGATTCTATCTGCTCCATGCCTGTACTGGGAACGCACTGCCAAGTTCCTTTTGGATTCTGTCAGCAGGTTTTCAACCCTTTTAATTTAAATGAATCATCCAAAAAATCTATGGTATTTAATACACCCACTTCACAGGGATATGAAATTCACTTTTTCTTTATGTCATTTAGTTGATGGTGCCAGATAATGTCAAAAATGTTCTGATTAATAGCTCTTTCAAGATTCATAGAAATAACCAAACAAAAGTTTGATAAGTTATTTTTTACAGAGATGTTTGGTGTAAGTACAGAACTGGACTCATGGGTAATAGTTGTAGGTCCTTCTCAGCATTGCTAAACTAGCATAGGCTACAAAACACACTCTGCACTGGTTTAAGGGAGAGTGCTATTGCAGCAAAATATATATTTGTAATTCTCCTGCTCACATACACCCATAAAAAAAATGTTCGTGCTTCAAAAAGGTTGGAGGCATCTAAGAAAACAACATAAAAATCAAAATCAAAATCACAATACACATCTTTTTGAACACAGAGATTGCCGAGAGGAAAATCTGATTTAATTCTGCAGAAACCTTGAAGAGTAATCAAATGCTGAGAAATCTCCACATCTTATTTTATGAAATCTTGTTTCTTCTAGCCACTGACGTGGATATGATATAATACAAAAACAAAGGGACATGAATGTATGTGATTTCTACAGCTTTTAAAAGATTTTAGGAAATCCTGGAAAAGTCACAGTACAGGAAACTTAAATTGTGTACCTTCTTTTACTGTGGGAATTTCTCTTTCTCCTTTTTATAGGCTACAGTGGGAAGGCTGCCATTTGAAGTTCTGCTAGATCTGGGATTCAGTGTCACTGGTGCCCCTCACTATACCATGTGGACCTGGGCCAGCACTTTACATCAGCTTTGCTTCTTCCTGTCTCACAGAATCTGGGGGAAGATCAAGAAATACATGGGAGGGCTGAAGATTTGGTTCAGTAGTAGATTGCTTGCCTAGTCTACCATGTTCAAGGCCCTGGGTTCAAGTCCTAGCACTGCAAAATGGTAGGAAGGAAGGAAGGAAGGCAGGCAGGCAAGCCTACTGATATTTGACAAATAGTAGACACCAATAACACAGGAGCCCTCTTTCATAAAATGTTATTTTCACTTGCATATGAAATGTTAATTCTTAGAATTTCTAAATGCTGGCACTTGGAAAAAGAAAGAATGTTATCACACTGGGCTAGATGACTTTTTTAGATAATAACCAAGTGCTTTTTTATTTATTACATTTATAGGTGCATCGTAGTTATATGTTTTGATAAGTGTCAGGGTATCAGAAGCATGAATGCCCACATTGCTCATTTAGCCCTCCCTCAAATCCCACCCTATTCCCTCCCCCACCCTCCTTTCTGGCTCAGCATAGTGATTGACTCTCTCAATCAAAAGCACTTGGTTATACACTAATGCACATGATGTATAACCAAGTGCTTTTGACTGAGAGGATGGACTCCTTGAAAGCTGGGGAAGATTCTACCCCTTTCTGAAATGCACAGATTTTATATAAAACTTAAGAACATTTGTTTTTGTGCCACCATAGAGAGAGCCCACAGATAGAGTCTATGGAACATAAAAAATGAAATGATTTAATATTTCTAAAATAAACATTATCAGGTAACAAAATATTCATATTGTTTGAAACAAATTTATAAATTACTAGTTACAAAACAAATAGCCAAGAAGACAATAAAACACAAGCCTCAGATCTTTGCAAGAAATGCCAAATCAAATAATTGAAAAAATAAATAAATGATCATTTTGAAAAGAAACTTTGAAGTAAAAATATAAACTATCCAGGATTTAGTTTAGATAGTAATAAAGGCATAATCTCTTATCATGAGTTAGAAGGCAGGAATGAGAAAAGCTTATCTTTCTAAAATCATAGTTGTTTTCCAAAATTTCTATTACTTAAATACCCATTGGAGGATTTAGTTGGTAATTTAATTTGAATTCCCATGCTCTCCACCAAAAATTAGTTATAGTTCCTTCTGAATTAAGCTGGGCGCAAGTGCAAATCTAATCTGGTAAGTGTGCGAATATTCCCAGAGCTTTTTCAGATAACTACAAAAGAAACTACTTCCTCTGATTGGATTAGATTTATGCAAAACTGGTCTTTGTTGGATATTGCTCTTTGAATTGCTTATTTTCTTAATTGAAAATTACCATTTTCAAGGACCCTTGACTCTACAGTCTTCCTCCTGTCATGATTTCTCAGCTACTTCACCCTTATCCATCATTTGAAATATGCACAGGTATTACCCTTGCACAAGCTCAAATAAGTAAGATTTTTAGCTGAAGAAATAAACAAATTCTATTAGTTTACTCTACTTTTCCAATAACATGCTATTCAGAAGTATAAATAATCTTATATCAGGCAGAGCTTCAAATTCCAAGTCAGCTGAATTACACTGAAACATGCTCAATATGAAAATATACTATCAACAGCTCAGAGAGTAACTGAATACTCACCTATGATCAACAAATTGACTGACGAATTCTTTTTTCTTTCTTTTTTTAATCCAAGCTTATTGAGGTATAATGATACAATAAAAATCTCTTGTAAATGTCAATTTGATGAGTTTTGACACATGTCTACAGCCATGTAAATGCCACCAGAATCAAGAATCAGAACATTTCCATCATCTAGAAAGGTTCTTTTAGTGCCCATGTGGTCAATCCTTGCTTTTCCAAACTCAACCAACTGCCAACCCTTGATTAGTCTTCTGTCCCTGTAAGTTGGCCTTTTCTAGAATGTAACATAAATGGAATCATACAATATAGTCTTTTGAACCTGACTTTCTTCACTTAGCATAATGCTTTAGAAATTCATCCATGTTGTCTCAGGTACTTACAGTTCATTCCCTTTTATTGCTGAATAACATTCCATTTTATGAATATAACATAATGTATTTATCCATTCCTTATTTGATGAGCATTAAGCTTCTTTCCAGGTTTTTCTTATTTTGAATAAAGCTCCCCAGAGCTTTTGGGAGCATGCCTTGTATTGAACTGTTTGTATTTCTTTTGGTTAAATATCTGGAAATAGAATTGCTCGATCATATAACTGTGTGTATCCTTATAAAAAAAAACTGCCAAAACTGTTTTCAAAGTGGCTGTATCATTTTGCATTATCATCAGCAACATGTGAGATTTCCATTTGTAACACAAACGCATCATTACTCATTCTTATCAATCTTTTAAATTTTAGCCCCTCAAGTGGGTCTATGGTAATATCCCAATATTATTTTAATTTGTATTTCCCTAATAACTAATGAGGTTGAAGATATTTTTATGTGCCTATTTACATTGGTACATCTTCTTCAATGAAATGCCTATTTAAAGATTTTGCCCATGTTTTAAATTGGATTGTTTACATTATTATTATTTTAAAAGTTCTTTATAAACTCTGTGCTCAAGTCCTTTTTCAGATTTGGGTGTAGTTTTGCCAAATATTGTAGCATACCTCCCATTCAATATTCATCCAATGACTTTTTAGTCAGATTAGATGAGAAATCTACTACTCAACATTAAATGTCCTAAGAAGTTCACCCACCACCCAAAGGTCAATTTCAATAGAGACTGTATCTCCCAGTGATACAGTTTAGATATAGAACATCCCCCAGAAAAGCTCATATGTTGGCAATGCAAAAGTGTTCAGAGGTTGAATAATTGAATCAGGACTCTAATCTCATCAGTGGATAAATCCATTAATGTATTAATAATATGAGTGGGCTTACTAGATGGTAAGTGTAGGCAGGTATGGTATGGCTGGAAGAAGTAAGTCACTGGGCTATGGCCTTGGAGACTACATCTGTCCCTGATCCCTTCCTACCTCTGCCTCATGGTTGCCATTAGCAGCTTCCCTCCACTTCCTCCACCATGCCCTGCAGCCATGATCATTTCAGACTTGGAGCCAGCAACCATGAACTGAACCTCTGAAACTGTAAGCCCAAATATACCTTAAGATGATTCTCATCAAATTGTCATGCTTAGATTGTATCATAACTTGAAAACAAAGTTGCTTAGAATATACACAGAGGCTGGGCATGGTAGCACATGCCTTTAATCCCAGTACTTGGGAGGCTGAGACAGGAGGATTGTGGGTTCAAGACCAGCCTCAGCAACTTAGTGAGACTCTCAGCAACCTAGTGAGACCCCATTTCAAGATAAAAAGTAAAATAGGGCTGGGGGTGTAGCTCAGAGGTAAACCACCCCTGGGTTCAAGCCCTAGTAACAACAACAACAACAAAATGTACACAGAGGGCAATTTTTCAAAATTTCAGCCTAACTTCCAAATTTATACTTTTAAAGATTCAATAAAACTGTTTAATTCTAATTTGTCTTTTCCATGTCTGTACTCATTTAATGGACTATTTGGCTATATTAATTTATATTTATATATATCATTGCATTTGTTCTGGTATTTAGTTTTTCTTATAAGTAGTGTCTCCCCCAAATTAAGAATTGCCCTCTGAGCTGGATGTGGTGGCACACGCCTGTAATCTCAGTATTTGGGAGGCTGAAACAGGAGGATCACAGGTTTGTGGCAAGCCTTAGCAACTTAATGAGGCCCTCCACAACTTACTGAGACCCTGTTTCAAAATTTAAAAAAATAGGGCTGGGGGTGTAGTGCAGAGGTAAAACATCCCTGGTTTCAATCCCCTGCATAACAACAGCAACAAAACAAACAAAAAATCGCCCCCTGTTCTATCTAGAGCATAGAGGCTAGTACATTGCACAGTATTTACCTGTACATTATTCCTGCATCTTATAAGACAATGATTAAGTATAGAGTAACTATAGAGATATAAGTAGTGATCTATTGTAGATAGTCTCAAGCAACTCTATGGAGATAGGGTGGAAAACAATTAGGATGAATAAATATCCAATCTTTCTTTCCTTCAGCCTTCCATTCTCCTGATGGTGATGGCCAATGGGAAACCAAAGATCAGAAGATCCCATTCATGTACATCATAAAGGTTAGCCACCCAAGACAATGATCATGAGAGAGGGCCAAAGAAACTATTTAACAGGAGCAGAAACTCAATAAATGTACTCTAATCACTGAATAGTCACTCCAAAAGGTCTCTGGGTATCTCTGAAAATGAAATATAAAATCATTATTATAAATGTTCCTATGAAGAAAAATTACTATTATTAAGTCAGGTAGTCAACAGGCTGCTTATATTTGGAATCTTGACCATTCTGCATAGCACAAGCAGGACATTTATTTAGGGTATTTTTGTTTTATAATAAACTAAAATATTACATCAACTTTCTAAAATATACTTTTATTGGTACATTGTAGTCTCACATCATAATGAAGTTCAGAGTGATAGGGACTTGCATGCACATAGCACTTGGTGAGCTTCCCCCTGGCTACCTCCCCACTCCCTCCTTTTCCCTATACATGATATTGAGATTGGCACTGATAATTTTGTATATGCACATAGAATCAACAGAAGAGTTTCCTTCATTAATTCTCCTTTCCCTGCCCCAACCACCACCATTACCTTCTCCTAGACCCTCTCCATCTCTCCACTGGGGTTTCTCTTCCATTATCTAAAGTTCGTCTTGTATCCCAATTTCTCCATAGCTTCCACATATGAGAGAAAATATATGACCCTCCACTTTCTGTGACTGGCTAATCTCACTTAGCATAATGTTCCCTAGGTCTATCCATTTTCTTGCAAGTGACATAATTTTGGTTTTTTTACTGCTGAGTAGAATTCCATTGGGTATATAGCCCATAATTATGTAATCCATTCATCTATTGATGGACACCTAGGCTGGTTCCATGATTTGGTATTGTGAATTTTGCTGCTATAAACATGGATATACATGTTTTACTACAATATTCTGATTTGGGTTCCTTTGGAAAGATACTGAGAAGTAGTATAGCTGGATACTAAGGAGTAGTATAGCTGGATTGTTCCATTCCCAGTTTTCTAAAGAACCTCCTCATTGATCTCCATAGCGGCTGACCTAATTTGCAATCCTACCAAGAATGTATAAGAATTCCTATTTCCCTACAACCTTGCCAGCATTTATTGTTCTTTGTATTCTTGATGATTGCCATTCTCATTGGGGTTAGATGGAATATCAGTGTAGTTTTGATTTAGACTGACAGAATTCATACACTTTTTCAAACAACTGATATTCTCTATGTATCTTACTCCTTTGTATGAGGCATTTTAAATTTCGGAAAAGGAGGGAGGAGGAGGGACAAGGATGGGATTTGAGGGCTAAATGAGCAATGTGTGCATGCATGCTTCTGATACCCTGACACTTATCAAAATGTGTAACTACAATGCACCAATAAATGAATATATTTTTTAAAAATTTTTGGATTAGCCGGGCGTGGTGGCGCACACTTGTAATCCCAGTACTTTGGGAGGCGGAGACCGGAGGATCCTGGTTCGCGACCAGCCTCAGCTCTCTCGCTCTCTCTCTCCCTCTCTCTCTCTCTCTCTCTCTTTCTCTCCTTAGTGAGGCCCTCCGCACCTTCGTGAGACCCGGTTTCAAAATAAAGTATAAAAAATAGGGCCAGGGGCATAGCGCAGAGGTAGAATGCCCCTGCGTTCAATCCCCAGTACGGCAAAAAAAAAAAAAAAATTTTTGGATTAGAAGCAAGGACTGTAATGTTACCACAAATATTTGTTAATCAAATAATCAGATAAGATTTTTAAATATAAATAATAAAAGACTTGAATACTAATTAATAGTGAATCCCCAAAGCAAGATCATATGAAGTATTTTTATTTGAGAAAATGATAGAAATATTTACATGTACATTTTGCTTAATTTAATTTTTGTTATTCATTGTTTGTTTAAGTACTCTTGAAAACTGTAATAGTGAGCCAGGTGTGGTGGTGCAGACCTGTAGTCCCAATACTTGGGATGCTGAGGCAGGAGGATCGCAGGTTTGAGACCAGCCTCAAGAATTTAGCGAGACTCAGCAACCCAGGGAGACCGTTTCAAAATAAAAAAATGAAAAATGACAGGATGTAGTTCAGAGGTAGAATGTCCCTGGGTTCAATCCCCAGAACCTCACACACACACAAAAATTGTAATAGTGATATCCATTTCATTTTATCTATTAGATCAATTTAGCACCTAGTACTGTGTACTCTGTAACTGCTTAATCTGATATTGGAAATGCAAAAGAAATTAATATTTTGACATTTGAATGTTTTTTTTTTTTGCGGTACCGGGGATCGAACCCAGGGGCATTCTACCTCCGCGCTACACCCCCGGCCCTATTTTTTTATACTTTATTTTGAAACCGGGTCTCACGAAGTTGCGGAG
>PVJS01013681.1:0-41691 GCA_004027185.1 Glis glis | reverse complement strand
AAAAAAAAAAAAAAATCAGATTTTTTTTCTATTTTTTTGATGTACTAGGGATTGAACCCAGTGATATTCTACCTCTGAGCTACACCCCTGCCCTATTTCATTTCTTAGTTTGAAACAGTGTTTCACTAAGCTGCTGAGGGTCTTGCTAAATTGCTGAAGCTGGCCTTGAACCTGTGTCTGTCCTGTCTCAGACTCCCAAGTGCTGGGATTACAGGTGTGTGTTACCATGCCAGGCTAAAAAAAAGCCAGCTTTTCTTATACAGATGTTTTATGGTTTGGATCTTAGATATCCACTAAAGGTCCATGTGTTGAAGGCTTGTTCCCCAGCCTGTGGAGCTATCGGAAGGTGCCAGAACCTTCGGGAGGTGGGGCACAGTGGCAGGAAGATAGGTCGTTGGGGTCATGCTTTGAAGGGGATAGTAGGCTCCACTTTGCGTCCCACCATGATTTACTGCCTTTGCCACAGGTCAAAGCCACAAGGCCAAGCAACCATGCACTGTTACCTCCGAAATCATAATCCGGAATAAAAAGTTCCTTCTTTTAAGTGACTTCTCTCAGGTATTTTGTGACACAGATGGAAATATGACTAACACAGAAAGCAAATGCCATTTTGAAAGGGAAAACAAAGAGGCTAATTCCTTTTACTAAAAATAAGGGAAGAGATAACCATCCTATGTTTTACACATAGCATTTACTTTAGGATGTGTGTGATCTTAAATATTTTCCCTTTCTCTGAGGTGTATATAAATCCTTTTGTAAAATATATAGACATTTGTCCAGCCTTGTGACCCAGGACCATCTTTCCAGGAACCTGTCAGCCCCCTCTTTGAATTGTAAGGGAGATAGCACTCCATCCTCGGTTTCTGTGTGAGTGGGAGAATAACTTCTTAGGTAGAAGTCTGACTCCAAGTTGCAAAACTATTTCCTGTCATAAAAATATGAGAAGTTTATTTCTTCCCTATATAAAGGCAACTAACTGTCATGATTACCTCAATTTATAGAAGAATCTAGAATGAACTATAATGTGACACATGGCATTGCCAATTCTTCTTTCGTGTGTGTGTGTGTGTGTGTGTGTGTGTGTGTGTGTGTTTTACTGGGGATTGAACCCAGGGATGTTCTAACTCCAAGCTACACCCCCAGTCCTTTCTTTTTGTTTTGTAACAAGGTTTTGCTAGATTGCTAAGAGTCTCACTAGGTGGCTGAGATTAGTTTCAAACCTGCAATTCTCCTGTGTAAGCCTCCCAAGTACTGGGATTACAGGTGCATGTCACCACACCTGGCCTGCTAGTTACTCTTTATCTTGAAAATATGGATATAATGAACTATATCTATATAATGGACATACAAGGAGATTTCTGGCTTTTAGCCCTGTATCAGGGATGCATATCACATTCTGGTTCAAAGCTTATTCAATAATAAAAGCATTTTCTTTTTTCTACTGTCTTTCAGAAGATTTGGTGTTCTGGAAAAGAATGTTGTCTTTAATCATATTTTTCTAACACTTTGCCTTAAAGAAAATGCTATGAGAGTTAGAGAGGAGAAAGCTAGACAAAGACTAAGACTGTTATAAATTACAGGTTAATAATAGCACAATATTCAGCCCTGTGTGGTTGAGCACTGCCTGGCTGGGAGGCAGCACTGATGAGAATCTGAGGCCAGGCCAGTCCTCCTGCTGCGCGGTGCTCAATGCACAAAGATGGCTGTACTGATGATCTGTCAGCAGAAAGGCAGAAAGTGGTCTGAGCTCTGGATGAAGGTTTGGAGAGTGACGAAGAACACTAGCACCATTATATCATAACTTGATAATTATAAAATTGAACCAAATCCCAGACAAAATGGGCAAATACAGAGCGGAACTGAAAACCGGCCACATTTTTTTTCTTAGTGAAACCAGCACCACATGTCCAGTTCCTCACAGAACAAAGTTAACACATCTGTGTGAGAAGAAGCCGTCTTCACATTTGAGAATGTGTGTCAAGGCTAGACAGTGGAAGAGTGAACTTATATCTTTATTAGTAGTATGGACTTTAAATCCTGGACAGACCTCTTCTTATGAACTGCATATTTGTGTCACCCAAAATTCCTATGTTGAGTTTCTCACCATAGTGATGATATTTAGAGCAGGAGATTTGGGCAGTCATTAGTTCATTAGGCAGGAGTTCTCACGGTGGCATGACAGCTCTTATGAGAGACACAAGAGAGCCTGCTTCTTCCCTCTCTGCTTTCCATGTGAGGACACAACAAAAAGAAAAACATCTGCAAAGCAGGAAAAGGGCCCTCAGCAGACCCTTACCATGTTGGCATACCTACCTTAGACTTCCAGCCTCCAGACCAGTGAGAATGCATTTCTGTTTTTTTTTTTTTTTTTTGTGGTACCGGGGAACGCAGGGGCCTTCTACCTCCGCGCTACGCCCCTGACCCTATTTTTTTATACTTTATTTTGAAACCAGGTCTCACGAAGTTGCGGAGGGCCTCACTAAGGAGAGAGTGAAAGAGAGAGAGAGAGAGAGAGAGAGAGCTGAGGCTGGCCTCGAACCCGGATCCTCCGGTCTCCGCCTCCCAAAGTACTGGGATTACAAGCGTGCGCCACCATGCCTGGCTGTGAGAATGCATTTCTGATGTTCAAGCCACTCAGTCTATGCTAATTTGTTGTAGCAGCCCAAACTCAGAAACCTCCCAAATGAAATAACCAAATTTCCATACACACCCCCATGCACAAAATACTTCACTATCCTGAAAAATCATAAATGTAAAGAATTAGAGAGATATAAACTAAACTAAAAGTGTAAACCATGGAGTCTCACAGCATAACAGACTCCCAGCTTGTTTTCCACTTGAATGCCAGAGACAGGAACTACCATTCCATGAGTACATAGGATTTTAGGATGACAGATAAAACTCAGGATTGAAGAAGGCAAGCAATTTAATAGATCTTTGCATAAAGATTGGGCCAGAAAGGACAGCTTCCTGTGTACACAAATGGATAAGAAATTATCCTGCCATACTAAGGGAATGGTAAGATTTGTCTGCCTCAGTATTGCCAAAAATAGGACAGAGGAGAAAATTAGAAAAAAGAAAACCTCTAACCAGATAATTTGGAATAATAGGTAGTGAACCCTCATGTGGCTTGCAATCCAAACTCATACTATCTGCAAACACAAGAAACAATTACCTCCTCATGTTTCCAAACTAGAATCAGTACCAAATGTAATCCTTCTCTGGAGGAAATTATAAAACTCAGCCTTAAACAGAGATAAAATCCCAAAAAGCCACTCACAGAAAACTCATTTAAAAGAAAACACACACACACACACACACACACACACACAGGCATTATAGGTAAGTTCCAGGACAGCCTCAGCGATTTAGCGAGGCCGGCCCTCTGCAACCTAGTAAGACTCTGTTTCAAAACAAAAATTAAACTAGGCTGGGGTCTAATGCTCAGAGGTAGAATGCCCCTGGGCTCAATCCCCAGTACCAGAGAGAGAGAGCCACAAAAAGCCTTACACAAAATAAAATGAAAAATAATGCATTTTAGGCAGAAGGAAAAAAGATCCAACAAAACAACAAGCAAAAATATTAAAAGCACATATGTCTAAGAATATATGAGCATTTAATATATAATTAATTGTGAATTCAAATTTGAAATAGAAAATAAGATTGAAACTAAAACATTAAGAATTTTATTTCAGTTGGCTATGGTGGGACATGCCTATAATCCAGTACTTGAGAGGCTGAGACAGGAGAATTGGAGGTTTGAGGCCAACCTCAGCAATTTAGGAAGACACTGAGCAACGTAGTGAGACCCTGTTTCAAAATAAAAAATAAAACAGGGCCTGGGGTGTAGCTCAGAAGTAGAATGCCCCTGGGTTCAATTCCCAGTGAAACACACACACCCACACAAATATATATGGTTTAAATATAAACACACACATACATACACACACACACATACACACACAAACACACACACACACACACACACACACACACACACACACACACACATATATATATATATGGTTTAAACAAAGTTAAAATATTCTAAGGTCAATAATGTTCACATGAAGGATTAAAACATTGATTAGCTTTGAAATCATTAAGTAATCTTTATAATGTGAAGGTAAGGTAATTTTAAAAGAATAAACATAGAATAATTTCCAAACAATAGAAATTGAAAATGAAATGAGGAAAATGCAAATCAAAATTGCACTGAGATTCCATCTCACTCTGGTTACAATGGCAATCGTCGAGAATAAATCAATAATTAATGCTGGTGGCAATGTAGGGGAAAAGGACCAATTATACATTTTTGGTGGGACTGTAAATTACCACAACCACTATGGAGATTAGTATTGTATCCGTCAGCATCCTTGCAGCCATAATCTAAATATCTGGCCACATAACTTACAGGAAAGAATATTTATTTTCTTATGGTTTCAGAGGGAGAGCACATGGGCTGTGCTCTTTACACCAGGAGGCCAGGAGAGAGAGAGAGCAGGAAAAGGAGAAACCCTTTATATAATCCCCAGGGCTGCACCCCCAGAAACCCACCTCCAGCCACACCCTACTGGCCTGGGTTTCCACCCAGATAAATCCATTTTAATGGCTTTATCCATGGCTGGGATTACAACCCACATGACTCCACTATTATCAACCCTGAATATTAATAAATGAGCTCTTTGGGGACATTTTATATCTAACTATAACAAATATGAAGGTTCCTCAAAAGACCGGGGATGAAATCCCCATAGGACCTAGGCATACCATCCCTTAGTATCTTCCTAAAGAACTAAAGTCAGAATACTATAATGATCCATGAATACACATGTTTATGGTAGCACAATTCACAATATCCAAGTTATGAAGTCGATCTAGGTGTCTGTGAACAGATGAATGAATAAAGAAACTGTATACAGACAGTGGTGTTTTTCTTAGCTGTAAAGAAGAAAAATGCCATTTGCAGGAAAATGTACAAGACTGAAGAGTATCATGCTAAGTAAGATCAGCCACTCAGAAAATCCTGTTGAATTTATCATGTTGAATTTAACCCTAAGTTCTCATTTTCTTGTCACATTATTCTTTGCTCTATGATCGCTGAGATTTCCTAGATTTCATTTTTCAGAATCTCAATAATTGCTATTTGTGGATTTTCTTATATTACAAATTTCTATGTATCTGCTTCTTTATATTGAGGATGTTTCTTATTTTATAAAATTAACATCTTAAATTGGGAAATGCTACTAAGATCAAAGTACTCACCACATCTGGTTTACTTGCTAGTTGCTGATGTCAGAAGACTGATAAAAGTTTAAGTAGCTAAGACTTACCTTTAAAAGTCTGTTTTAATTACCTCCCACTCACCTCATGGGTGAAAAAGTCTTCCCATTCTAGGATTATAGGGTGGCTGAACACCCAACACCTGACCCTAGAAAGACAAAATCCATTACAGACTTTTAGTCACTTCTACTCATACATTGGAGGTGGGGGGAGAGGCAGCACACCAGAGAAGGGAACACTGTGAACACAGGGGCTCTGGGAGGCAGGCGTTGTAGTTAGAGGAACACTGCTCCCTGACACCCACAGGAGGACACGATGGACTTGTTTGAACAGCTCCAGCTGGTGGCAGAATACTGAAACATACTACATATGAAACGGACTGGCCCGATTCCCTGAGGAGTGTTGCTCATTATAGTGTGGTTTAATGTAAGGATTTACACCGCAATTTCTAATACAACATACAAAATGAAATGAACAATGACAATGACAATGAAGCTCTTTAGTTTCATTTCATCCACTAATTTAGTGGATGAAAACGTAAAAGAAGGGGACAGTGAGAAGATTCTTTAAGGCCTAAGTTGATTCACTTTAGTGTTTAAAATAAACAAAACAATTGTAAAGGCAAATAAAGCTTGACTTGAAAATAGTAACAGAAAATCTATTAAAATAACATTTAAGTATCTGTTCATGTGCATTTTATTATTTGCATTGAATAATATATCAATTGTGGATTTGTAATAGATTTAATTAATTTTAGTGTGTTAATACACTTGGAACTATCAATAAAATTAGAGATAGAAATATTGAGATAGAAACATTGATAACATCAGCTTTGCTGTGTATCTTACTAGTAAGCACGCCCATATTTAATTTTTAAAATTAAAGATTAAAGAATATCTTATGCAGAATTTAATCAATTTAGTCTCACACATACAGAGACTTATACACCAGCAACATTTGCTCACTGAATCTTTCATATAATCATTAGTAAACATTCTTTGGATAATGTGCACTGTGTCTCCCCAGTGTCCAAGAGGAATATATACATTATTCCAATGTGTTTACCTACAAAACAGGAACCAGACATGTACATGTGGAAGGTTAATTAAACCTTTTGAAGATGTCGAAAGTAGACCGAGTCCTATGGGTACACATATGAACAATGAAAACAATCCCACTTAAAAGCAATCATACATATCACAGGAAAATATTAAATTGTTATTAAAAACAATAGCCTAACAGCTATTCAGTGGCTGCTAGAACTGTTGCTGCATTAGTAATATTTCTTATTCATTCTTTGATCTTTAATCTTTAATTATTACAATTACATAAGAAATGTATTTTTAGAAAATATTAGAAATAATTTATTTAAGCATGTTATTATTGATATTTTCCTAAATAGGATCTACACATACAAAATCCCATAGCCTTTGTGGAAATTATAGTATATTTTGTTTTGTTTGGTACAAATAGGTGTTTTTTCTATTATTTGTGTAAGTATTCCTTGTTTCCCCATATTTAAAATGTTCTTAATATTTTTCATGCCATTGCATATTTATATATCCTATTCATTCTTTCTAATTGCTGCATACATTTCACAGTATGTTTTAACAATGTAACTAATCCTCTCAGATTCAGTGGTCATTTAAATTGTTTTCATATATTTACATTTAAAAGCAAAATATGGTAAAAGCTTTTACCTGCCTCCTTGTGTTTATCTTCAAATATTTTTTCTAGGACATAAGAAAAAGGTGGAAATTTTAGTTTAAATATAATTTATTTTTTCCAAATTTTTCCCTTAAATTTTCCACTTTCTTTGGGACTTCTTTGATCCTTCTCTTTTTTGCTTATTGTTGTTGAGAGTTTTGCAACATTGTCTTTTAATATTAATGGATAAAAATTATCTTAATCAATTTAGTTGGTAGCATGTATGTTTTAAAATATATGTTTTGAAGTCACTTGGTCTGTACAAATTATTCCCTGAAATGAAACACTAACTGTAGAGAAATATAAATCAAAAGAGTTTATAAAATGTGAGAATCTTATTAAAATAGCTCAAAGTATGGGGCAGAATTTACCTTAGTTACAAGTTTGGAAATAAGACTCCTGCTACTTTGCAGGCTCTGATCCATTTAAATTCACTATTCCAACACTGAAAAAATTTAGTAGTAGGTGTGATACAACTTCATGATAAGCATTTTGAGGTTGACTGGGAAGAAAGAGGAGTCAATAATGCCTAACTTTCATGTAATTTTCCATTGTACTAAGAACATGCTCCCCACTGGAACATCTTCTTACTCAATTCTTTAGACAAACCCCCGGTCTTTTATCCTCAGCAGGGATATTGTATTTTCACAAGATCTTCACATGAACTTGGTTTTCTTGGAGCTGCATGGCTTTGTTCATTTCCACTGAGAGAGTCCTCTGCAGTGTGGTAATAAACAGAGGAAGGAGTTTGCCACATCTCGTTGTCCTCAGATTTATTTGCTTGAACTTCAGAAGCACACTCAGTGAACCAAATAAAGTAGTCTGTGGTTCCTCTATGGGCGGCACAACTGAACCAGCAAATATGAAACAAAGTTCACAGAAAAAAACGCAATTCCTCTGAGTAGTTATTTTGCAGGGATTCTGAACCTTGGCTGTACTTTGAAATTACTTGCAAAACGAAAAATATTGATTCCCAGGCCTCACTCCGACCATTTGATTCAGACTCCCCAGTGGTACAGTCCAGCTATTGCTATATTTTGTGGTTATCCAGAACATTCTAGCATACCACTGGGTGGGGAATAACTATTGGTTTGTAGATAAAGGATACGCTGTCCTGCTTGGTAGACTTCTAAAATCTATATCAAGTAATTATGATTTTTTTTATTTGAACAATTTAGAGTATGTCCCTTTGGAAAAGGGCAGCTTTTATTGGTTTTGGTGAGGTGTGTATGTGTTTGTGTGTGTGTATATGTGTGTGTGTGTGTATGTGTGTGTGTGTGTGTATGTGTGTGTTCTCCTCCAAATTTATTGTAGAGGTTTAAAGTGACACAGTTTCTGCAATATTCTCATATACTTGGAATCCTGAGCCAACACCAAAGTAATCGATTTTTTTTTTTAAGATAAGTAAGTTTTCTAGTTCTGGAAACAAAGGCTTGGGATAGATATTTTTTTCTTCAAGTCCTTCCTATTTTTTCAGGGAGAAATGTAAGAACAGACTGATTTAACTCATCTCAGTAATAATATGGTAACTTTATAATTAACATAATGATTACCTAAAAGTCACTCTATAATTCATATAATTAATGACATGGAATCTGCCTATATTTTCTGTACATGAGAAAAACTATTATGGAAATGCACACTCATGGGTCGGGTTTGCCTTTCCTTGGGCTTATCTCTTTAGGATATATACTGTATAATTTAGGCTCTTTAGTAAATCACCAAACTTTCTGGATTGAGATGGAACTTCGTCACCTATTATTTTTTAATTACCTTTAGCAATATATACTTTTATAGTTTTAAAATTTTACTGTAAATTCAATTGAATTTTAGGGAGGAAAGACAAAACACATATATTTAGATCTACTGTCTTAAAAGGAAAATATTCTTATTTTATTTGAGTGGATTTAAATTTTTTCTTTTTATTTTGTTAGTTATTAATACAGTTCAAATGTTATGTAGTTTTAATTCATACTAGAATTTCAGTTGTTTTCAATTAATTTTCTACTTGTAATTATAGAACTTCGAATATAAAACTATGATGGAAACATGGAGGAAAAATGTGATACTTATCAATAATGGAAGTCAAGTGTAAATTGCCAAAGGTATCTGCACGAGTTTAAAGCAAGCATTGTACTTTATGGTGAAACACTGAAGTCATTGCTCTTAGGATGGAGAATAAGACAAGGGTGGTCACTACTAATACTCCTTTCAACACTATAGCAGTAGTCCTAGTCATTACATAAAGACAGGAAATGAATTGTTTAATTGTATAGTGTCAATACAAAATTCAAAAGAACCTAGAAATAAAATACTAAGAAAGTGTTACAAGTAAAAATTCAGAGTACATATTCAAAAATTTAATTTTATTTCTGCACTTCAATGACACTTAAAAAATGAAAACACAAAATGTAGTTTAAATGGTGTAAATGTCTAGTTTAGTCAGTTCAAATGTCTAAGAATAAATCTAAATAAAATATTTGAATGATATTAATGGAAATTATTTTAAAATACTTTTTAAGAATATAAATGACAAAGCAGATCACTTCTTACTAATAAAAGGAACAATCCAAAAAGAAGATATAATAATTAAACATTTATGCCCCAAATGTGGGCACACACACTATACAAAACCAACTTTTTAGGACATTAGGTCTCAGACCCCAATACAATAATATTGGGAGACTTCAATACACTTCTCACACCACTAGATCGATCTTCCAGACAAAAGATCAGCTAAAGCTCTTCAGACCTAAAGAACACTATAAACCAAGTGTACCTAATAGACATATACAGAATATTCCAACCAACAACAGTTGAATACACATTATTCTCAGCTGCTCATGGAACCTTTTCAAAATAGACCATGTTCTAGACCACAAAGCAAGTACCAGAAAAAATTTAAAAATGTAATATAATTCCTTTCATCTCTTTATATCATAATGGAATAAAAGTAGATATCAACAAAAGGGAGACCCAAAGGAATTACATAAATACATGGAGATTGAATGATATACTTTTGAATGAGGACTAGATCATAGAAGAAATAAGGGGAGAAATAAAAAAATTCATAGAATTAAACAAAAATAGAGAAATAATATATAAAAATCTATGAGACACTTTTTTTTTTGTGGTACCGGGGATTGAACCCAGGGGCATTCTACCTCCGTGCTACACCCCCGGTCCTATTTTTTTTATACTTTATTTTGAAATCGGGTCTCACGAAGTTGCGGAGGGCCTCACTAGGTAGAAAGAGAGAGAGAGAGAGAGAGAGAGAGACAGGGAGAGAGAGAGAGAGAGCTGAGGCTGGCTGTGAACCCGGATCCTCCGGTCTCTGCCTCCCAAAGTACTGGGATTACAAGCATGCGCCACCACACCCAGCCCCTATGAGACACTTTGAAAGTGGTTTTATTCCAGGGATGCAAGGCTGGTTCAGCATACACAAATCAATACATGTAATTCGCCTCATAAATAAAACTAAGGACAAAAATCACATTACCATCTTAATAGACGCTGAGGAAAGCATTTGACAAAACCCAACACCCATTCATGTTAAAAGCACTTCAGAAAGTCAGGATGGAAGGAACTTACCTCAACATCATAAAAGCAATATACAATAAACTCAAAGCCAACATCATATTGAATGGGGAAAAACTGAGAGAAATTCTTTTAAAATAAGGAAAAAGACAAGAATGCTCATTATCATCACTCCTTTTCAACCTAGTACTCATACTTAAGACTCTAGTCAGAGCAATAAGGCAAGAGAAGAAAATCAAAGGAATAAAAAAGGGAAAAGAAGAACTGAAAATATCTCTATTTGCAGTTGACATGATCCTATACTTAGAAGACCCAAAAAACTCATCGAAAAGACTTCTAGAGTTGGTCGACAAACTCAGCAAAGTAGCAAGATACAAAATCAATCTAAAAATGTAGTAGCTTTTCCATATGCCAACTATGAATCCACTGAAAAAGAAATCCAGAAAACAATTCCATTGACAATAACCTCGGAAACAATGAAATACCTAGAGATAAATCTAACCAAGGAGATAAACGACCTCTACAGTAAAAATTACAAAACATTAAAGACAGAAATTGAAGAAAATCTTAGAATATGTAAAGATCTCCCATGCCTTTAGATAGGCAGAATAAATATTATGAAAATGGCCATTCTACCAAAAGTGATCTACAGATTCAATGCAATCCGTATCAAAATACCAATGCCATTCTTCACAGAGCTAGAAAAAAATCAGTCCTAAATTTCATATAGAAAAAGAGAAGACCCAAAATAGCCAAAACACAATACATAATAGTCAAATTATGGAACCAACTTAGGGGTCCATCAACAGATGAATGAATTACAAAATTATGAGGTATTTACACACTGGAATTCTACTCAGCAGTAAAGAAGGACAAAATTATGTCATTTGTAGGAAAATGGATGGACTTGAAGAACATTATGTTAAGTGAGATTAGCCAGTCACAGAAAGCGAAGGATCATATGTTTTCTCTCATATGTAGAAGCTAGAGGGTAATCAGGATACAAGAGAGACTTTAGATAATGGAGGAGAAACCCCAGTGGAGTGGGGTAGGTGGTCTAAGGGAGGATGAGGCAGGGGAGGGAGAATTAATGAAGGAAACAATTCCACTGACATAATGTACATATGTGAAAATACCAATGCCCATTTCAATATCATGTATGGAGAAGGGGGAAAGAAGGGAGGGAGCTGGGAAAGCTGACCAAGTGCTGTGTCCATGTATGTCACTATCACTATTAATTACATCATGATGTAAGACTATAATGCACTAATAAAAGTACTAAAAAAAGAATATGAATGAAGCTCTAAGAATGGATGTGAATCTTCAGATCTCTCTGAAGAAATAGCACTAACATCCAGTCTCTATAAAAATTCTAATTATTTTGAGCATCTTTATAATCTAAGTTTGTATTGAGGAACACAGTTCAGAAACATGAGTTCTTGAAGAAGTAAAATGATGTTTAAAAATATATCAAGAAATTAATATTAACAATAATAAATGAAGGTAAGTAACTAAAATATGATATTGAAATAGCAATTTTAAAACTTAACAGTGATACAAAATCAAGGGTCCAGAGATCAAGTGACTCAGATATTTAAATTCAATTAATATGTTTTGTTTTTTTTATTGCTACATTAAAATTATTTTCACCATTTAGTAGTTTAAACCACTATCCACCATATTTTCTCATAGATCTATAGGTTCATTTCCTTCTAGTGGACCTGGTGTAGAAGCAGGTGAAGGAATGACTGAAAATTTCAAAATATCTATAGTCATGTGGTCTGAAGATGAGATTCTGAGCTGAGACCAGCGGCAAAGAGCTTGGTGTACCTTCTTGGGACTCTCCATGTTACTTCACAGGCGTTTTTACAGTCTGGGGCTGAATTCCAAGAAGCATTCCCAAGTAAAGAGAGGAATTGTAGCTCCCTTAAGGTCTAACTCAGAAGTTACATAGTTGTGATGTTCTGCCTTGAATCGTTGGTGAAGCTGCTCACAGGGCCAGCTAACCTTAAAGGAGAGTAGGAACTGACTATTATATGGGACTGTGTCAAGGCCACATCACAGAACACCATGTGGAACTGGAGATATCACTACAGCAAGTTTGGAAATACCATCTTGCCCAATGTCATTCTGACCATTGCACATTACTGGGGAAATAATGGCTTTCCAATATGCTGTGGTAAAACAAGTGACTGTTCCTTTGGGGGAGAAACATGTGACAATTCACCAACATTAAATTCTAGAAATTTGATTCTAAATTCATAACAAAGTAACTCAATGAAAGTGAAAAACAACATATAATAAAAGATATTTGTAACTCATACACCCTGAAACCACACAAGTAACCCAAATATAAGCAAAAATATGGAGCATTAAGAAACAGAAGTTGACAAAAGAAATTAGTAGAATTGTTGCAAACCTGAAGAGCAAATGGTCCATAAATTTATATAATAATGACAAATCTTTCTAGCAATCATGGAAATATGAATCAAAACTATAATGAAATTACTTTCCAGCCTTATAGGATTGAAAATAAGAAAGTTAGAAACTGTCTTATATTTACCAAGATACAAAAGAAGAATGGGTGGGATCACTATAAATCTCTTTTTCCTCGCATTAATTTTTTTAATGAGAGGATTTATTACACATAATTTAATTTCACCTAGAGGCTTAACAAGGACATATTAGCTTTTATTTCTTCATGCAAAATAGTCATTGTTTTCTGCACTCATCCCTTTTTGATATTATACTGTTCACTAAATTAACATAATTTTAAAATACTTTTTAGACATATGCTATAATGCTTCCCAGTTTAAAAATACTAGCTGTCCTGATAAGAGAGACCAGCTTACTTACATTGCCTAGGTTGACTATAAAAGATCATTAAATTGGGGCATCACATAAAAGGTAATTGGTCAGGAAATATTTCTATTGCAAAATAAAAACTTAAATATTGTTTGCATAATATCAAAGCAAAATAAAAAGAACCAGAAAAATCAGACACTTAGTGAGCATCAGTATCTAAATGTACACTGACATACATCTGGAAACAGAAAATTCATTTTTCAAGGGAAATGTGAAGATACTCCAAAATTCTGTTTTAATTAAAATTAACACATATTCATGTGTTTATTGAGTAGCTTCAGAAGTCAATGACAGATATTTTATATGTTATTTATTTTGGGTTTATAAAGTATCAAATTCACATTAGATTTATATTATGTGTAGTGCTCACCTCAGCAGCACATTTACTAAAATTAGAACGATACCGAGAAGATTAGCATGGCCCCTGCGCAAGATGACACGCAAATTCGTGAAGTGTTCCATATTTTTTCTTTTTTCTTTACTTTCTTCCTTTCTTTTTTTTCTAAAACATCTTTATGATGATTTAGGTTGAAGTTGTTCTTGTCACTCAATATTGGTTCCAGTCCTTGTAACTGTTCATTCCTGCTTTAAACATCCATTGTACTAACCCTTCAAGATGGGGTAGGGGTTAGTGACACCGTTTAGTTATGTCCTCAAGATAAAGTCTTAGTGAAAAATGAATGTCTTCTTTAGTTAAAAAAAAGATTTCTAGCCGGGCGTGGTGGTGCACGCTTGTAATCCCAGTACTTTGGGAGGCAGAGACCGGAGGATCCGGGTTTGCGGCCAGCCTTAGCTCTCTCTCGCTCTCTCTCTCCCTGTCTCTCAATCTCTCTCTCTCTCTCTCTCTCCTTAGTGAGGCCCTCCGCAACTTCATGAGACCCGGTTTCAAAATAAAGTATAAAAAATAGGGCAGGGGGCGTAGCGCAGAGGTAGAACGCCCCTGAGTTCAATCCCCAGTACCGCAAAAAAAAAAAAAGATTTCTATTATGTGTATATGTGAAAGATAAATGGCTTAAGTTACTAATTGTTACTTATCACTAGAATTTGCTTTTAAAAGTGTTAGTGGAACTCTTGCAAATATAAAAAATATTTATTGTTATGAAATAAGTTGATTTTCCATGAAAATAAGCCAGTGAAAGTGTGTGCATGTGAACGCCTGCTTCCCTCACAAGCACATAGCTATTCCAGATGAGAAAGTGAGGAAGCCCAGAACATAAGCACAATGCTAAAAATACTACAAAGACAGCCGAAGCCAGAAACTCTAAATCTATAATTCAACACAGAAAAAAAAAACCTCTCAGAATTAAAAGTACAAATTTGTTCTGTCAAAGTCAATTCTTGTATTCAAAGTACAACAGCAACAGTTGTACAAAGTGGTACCGCACACATAAAGTTTCCTTTATTTTCTTCACATTGAGATTTTTGAAGACTTGGAAGGATTATTTGGTTTGATAGAGGAAGATAAAAAAGAGAGAATCAAACACTCAGGCATAATATAAAAGAGTATTATTTCCCATTTCTCTATGTGGTCCTAGTTATATAAGCAAACGGAACTTCACCTGACTGGTGCATATTAATGTCAGTGAAAATACCAGGAAAAAGGAAACACAAACAGTCAAAAGGTTTTAAAAAGTAAGACAATAACAAATGGTGAGAGCGTGGAACAACTGGAACCATCAAATATTTCTAGGAGAAATACAAATTTTAATTATTTTGAAAAACTTCTATATATCTATGGAAGCTGAACATACACATTTTCTAGGTATATCAAGAAACATATTTTGCTGGATATATATTTAACATAAATGCATATATGTGCACATCCCAAACATATATACAGTGTTGTTTATAACAGTGTTAGAGTCTCCTAGTAGAAATAATTAAAATGTCCCTTATCAATATAATAGATAAATAATGCCAGATTTATAAAGTAGAATACTATACAGAGTAAAAGTAAATAATACAACTTGACCAAAACATAGGTGATTCCCCAAATAATGTTGAGCAATAGAATATAAACCAGGCAAAGAAAACACACAGTATATGATTGGATTCATTGCATATGTTCCCCAAATATAAACCATTGTGAGTTGTTAACAGTCAAGAGTAGTTAACTTTGGAAAGGAGAGATGGGAGATTGGGAGGCACACCAGGTAGGCTTCTATCCCTTGATTTAGATATTAATTGTATGGGTTGAGTCACCTCGTGATGTGTTATGGAACTGAACCTTTATAATGAATGTATCTTTTTATATTTGAGTTTATTTTCAATATGCAATTGTTTTGTTGTTTTATATTAGAAGGACTGGAGTAATCAGCATTAGCATTCTTTCCTGATCATTTAGGAAATGATCTTTTAACTTCATCTGCTGTATACAACTTAATTATATCACTGGAGAGCCAAAAGCTTATTTATTTTCTTAAAATCCTATAAGGAGAAAGATGTTAGTATCAAGAAGCAGAACAATATGTAGTACTTATCTCCAATATTTTAGATATTGATTTAAATATTTTATAATTTATGAATTGTGTTACCTTTGATAAAGTGATAGATTTGCCTAAATTTGATGCATTCATTAATTAATGCAGCCACTTCGATATAAGCAATGGCTTTAAATAGAAATAATGTAACAATGACTAAAGCACAGGTCAAGAAACTTATGAAAGTCAAAGTTTTGATGGAAAAGATATAATATAATTATAAAGATATAATTATAATATAATTGATAAAATATTCAGGGTAGTTTGGAGGAAATTTTACTACTTTTTATATAAAAGAGCACTTTAATTCTTGTTCTTAGAAACTATAAAGACTATACATGATTCGAAAATGAGAGTATACTAAACAATGGCTGAAGAATCATCCATTCTCTGCCTTTTCTTTTGCCTAGTCACTCAGAAATATAATGTTATCAGCGATGATCATTGTTGCCTGTCGCCTCACATTGTTTTTATCCATGTATTCACCATAGTCTATTTTCCCTTCCATGTAAACTCGGCACCCCTTTTTCACAAACTGATATGCCACATCTTTAAGGCCTACTCGGAACAATGATATTCTGTGCTAGAGGCTGTCTTTTGACTGACATCGCCCATTTGATATACTTCATTTTCCCCTGATGGCCACATCTCATTTGTAGCTAGAGAAAATATTGTGACTGGATTTTTTCCTTCCACTCATCTCATGACAGGGTCCTGACCTACTCACCCAAGTAACTCCACACAATTCAGAGACCTTTCAGGAACCAAACTGCTGGCTATTTCAGATTCATGTCTTACAAACTGATGAAGTACCTGTATTACAGGTCTTTGAAACATGGCTTCTATTTTCTTTTCTTAAAACCTAATCTTTAGACTTTTCACCCAGCCCAAGATTCGTGTCTTTTCTTCTTCCCTCCCTGACCGGATGCTTACTATTTTTTTTTATTTTTTAGGATAATAAAGAGATTCCAGGAGACTCAAAGGATAAAGTGCTTATAAAGAAGATGTGTATTTCTTTCTTTCTTTATTTATTTGCTTTTGGTGATTGAACCCAGTGTAGCCTCATCCCTTCTTAATTTTTCATTTTGACACAGGGTCTGTTTATACTTCTCAGGCTGCTCTTGAACCTGAGATCCTTTTGACTCACCCTCCCAAGATCTCGAGGGCCATCTTAGAACCCACACCCCGCACAGATATTATCATCTTGGACCAGCTCAGTTTGAATACACTGTATTTGGCTGGGATTCATCTGCAAGCAGACATTCCAAGGGACCTGGTGTAATCTTTCAAGGTGTGGTCTTTGATGTTGTCTCTACCCAGTAATAGTTAATCCCTCCTTCACCAAAACTTGTCACATGCCTGCCTCACTGACCTTCTTTACTCGTGACAATTGTTGGTTTCTGTGTTTGATTAACTTTTATGATGCCTTGTCTAAAGTTTCCATAAAAGCAAGGTGCTGGCTATAGATGAACAGAAGTTTTTATCTCTATCTCCTCCCCGATCCCCCAATTATTAAATGTAATTATTCTGCAAATTATTATATCAGACTTCATATCATTTTTGTGCAAGAAGACTATTGATCAGGAAGCTGCCTGGTGCAGTGATCTTCCATGGCTAGAACCACAGAACAATTTTCAGGAAGCTGTCTGGTGCAGTGACCTTCTGTGCCTGGAACCACGGAATCGTTTTCAGGGTGCTGTCTGGTACAGTGACCTTCCATGGCAGGAACCATGGAATAGTTTTCAGGAAGTTGTCTGGTGCAGTGACCTTTCCTAGAGGGACTACAGAACAAGTAGCATCTGCCGGAGCAACCCCAATACTGAGACTGGAATTACAGACATGCACCATTGCTTCAAGCTTGGAGAAATGCATTTTACATATGAAAAGCATCATTAAAAGAAGAGAAGGAAAAACTGAGCAGTTTCTCATTACTGAAGTAAAAAGAATGGAGCAAGGAAGAAAGGAAGGACTATTAATGATGTAGGGCAGGTCAGTGGAGTTGGGTATGTCTTTGAGAGCTCCTACTGCCATACTTGCATGGCACAGTGTGGTGGATTCACCAACAGAAATTTAGTTCTTACAGTTCTAGAAGCTGGGCAGTGTCAGATCAAGGTACTGGCAAGGTAAGTTTCATTCTGAGGACTCTTCTACAGAAATGGAGATGGAAAACTCCCTGTGTGCTTATGTGACCTACCTATCTTTCTTTTCTTTCTTTCTTTCTTTCTTTCTTTCTTTCTTTCTTTCTTTCTTTCTTTCTTTCTTTCTTTTCCTTTCTTTCCTTTCCTTTCCTTTCCTTTCCTTTCCTTTCCTTTCCTTTCTTTCTTTCTTTCTTTCTTTCTTTCTTTCTTTCTCTCTCTCTCTCTCTTTCTTTCTTTTCTTTCTTTCTTTCTTTTTCTTTCTTCCTTCCTTCTTTCCTTCCTTCCTTTCTTCCTTCTTTCTATTTTCTTTCTTTCTTTCTTTCTTTCTTTCTTTTTCTTTCTTTCTTTTCTTTCTTTCTTTCTTCTCCTCCTCCTCCTCCTCCTTCTTCTCCTTCCTTCCTTCCTTCCTTTCTTCTTTCTTTCTTTCTTTCTTTCTTTCTTTCTTTTTCTTTCTTTCTTTTCTTTCTTTCTTTCTTCTTTTCCTCCTCCTCCTCCTCCTTCTTCTCCTTCCTTCCTTCCTTCCTTCCTTCCTTCCTTCCTTTCTTTCTTCTTTCTTCTTTCTTTCTTTCAAGTGGGGATATCAGGGGAAGACAGGATAATACTGTGGGTTCTTGGCTTACATGGCAGAAATAAATTTCAGCACGCGCCAGTCAGAGAAAAGGTAAAGGTTTAATTCAAGAAAGGTGGGGATACACATTCAGGGAGAGATGTAAACCATCTCAAGGGGGAGAGTGAATGTCTGCAAGAGAGCATCCATCCCAGCAGGCAAGAGAGCCTTTGCCACTTTCTCAGTTCTTTTATAAAACCCCCATGAGGGGTAGGTGGGGTCGCACAGTGGAGGTCTGGCCTGCCTCTTAATCTTTAGTTTCCCTGGCAACTGATGGGTGGTGTCTGGCTGGTGTCTGACCTTTGCCCTCCTCATGGACCCTTTGTTTACACTGAGCATCTTAGGGATCTCAGGTGGGGAGAGGGGCCATTGTGATTAAGGGTGTGGACTCACTGAGGCTTCCCTAAGACAGAACACACCCTGTACGGTTAGAGATCATGAACTTTACAGATTTTAAAACTATATTTTCCTTTCCAATTTGTCTCCTTTCTACCCCAAATTTTTATCTCTGCTATTCTACCTCATCAGGGAGAGAAAGAGACAGACGAAAAGAGAGTACAAAATGCACTGGTGTTTCTTCTGACTTCATTTAATCTTAATTACTGCCATTTTTCCAAATGCATTGGGTTCTAAGGCTTCAACATGTGGATTATGAGAGGGCACAATTCAATCAATAGCAAAAATATAATTTTAATAAGTTTATCTTTTTTGAAGTTTATGTAAGATGCACAAAACCTGTACAATGGATATCATAAATCTTTACTGATACCTATCTATATTTCTATCATCTACCTATCATCTAACTCTCTAGTTACTGAGAGATGCCATTTTCCTGATAGAAGCTTTAATAGTTTCAACATGTCTTTTTTTTCCTAAATTGACCTATAAATTTTATATACTTTCAATAAAAATGCTAAAGAAAAATTTAAGAGAGTACATTTAGAAAATACTCAATGACAGCTAATAAAAATTTGAAACAGTGGGGTAATTAAGGAGCCTATTCTTCCAGATATCAAAATGTACCATAAAATTATAATAATTGCAACTGCAATATTCATGAAGCAAGTGGATAAAAACCCAGGTATATGAACTAATGCTAGACCTCCTTCTTATAATACACAAAAATCAATTTCAAATGAATCATATCACAGAACTAAATATATGTTTGCATTCATTTTTTTCATACACATGCTCACATACCATATATTACAGATGTGTGTGCCTGCATACCATAAAGATATATTGAAGTGAGGAAGAACTTAGACCAAAATTTTAAAATGTGAAAACATAAAACAGTTAAAATCATAGCTGTAGAAATTAGAATGGAAATATTAACACAAAATGTTGTAAGCCAATATGTTTTGTCATAAAAAGTAACAGAGATAATGACAAAAAGATACAACTTTTGCAACATCAATGCCTTAATCATTTTTGGCTGCTATAACAAAATTAACATAGAGTGGGTGGCTTAAATAGCAAATATTTCTCACAGTTCTAGAGACTGAAATGTCTAAGATTAAGGCATAGATATATCTGGTGTCTCAGGAAGGCCCTCTTTCTGGTTTACAGATGGGCATTTTACTGCATTTTTACATGGCAAAAGGCTGAGAGAAAGTAAGTTTTGGAATCTCTTCTTATAAAGGCACTTAAACCCATTCATGAGGGCTCCATTTTCAGACTTAATTACCTCTTCAAGACTCACCTGCTAATATCATCTGGGGAGTTATAATTTCAATGTATTAATTTGGGGGAGCACAAATATTAAGTCCATAGCAATATATATCATAATGTACTCAAATATATGTAAACCATGTTCCATATTGGTAAGAAAATATAATAAGCCATCAAAAAGAAAATATGTTCATTTCACTAAATGGTCATATAAAACATTTTAAATATATTCCAAGTAGAAAAATGTAAAATAGTGCAATTAAATATTATATTTCACCAATCAATGCACTGAGCATTGTGGACACACAAGTGTCCTCACACAGTGTTGAAAGTGAGTATAAAATGGTGAGTCCCTTAGTATAGAGATTTGTTTTCACTTACCAGTAATCAAATTGTGCAATAATTTTAAACTGGCATTAAGACTATTCTACAGATATTTCAAGCAACATCTACATCAACCAAATAAGTTAAAATTTACCTCAAAACAAGAAGGCCTTAAACAAGAAGTTGTGATGATACATTAATGGAATAATAAACATTTCTTTAAAAAGAGAAGCTACAGAAACATATAACATATAAGTGATGTAACTTTAAAGAAGAAAATTCCTAAATAATATGCATAGAGAAATTACATCCAGGTGGAATCTGAATTAAAGAAGTTGGGTAGAAAAGAAAGCACAGATTCAAGAGCATTTTGGATACTAGCTCAGCAGAACTAGTGCTCATTTGTACACAATGCACAAGAAAGAAGGATGTGCCAAGGATAATTTGTCAAGTTTGAATAACTGAATGCACAATATATAGAATACAGGAAGGAGGTAAATGACAGCGAATAAGTTGACATTTACTCTGCTTCTACTAGGTGCTACATCACTCTTCTATATTAAATCTCCCTCAAACCTTCTGAAGTAGGCACTGCGATAGTTTCAATTTTTGAACTATGAAACTGAGGCACAGAGAGATTAAGGAATTTGCCAAAGTCTCACAGATTACTAATGTGTAAAGCCAGCATGCATCTCATGCAGTCCAAGTCTAAGAACTGTGATTATAATTTAGCTAAACTATGATGGGTTCCGGGTTTTTGTTAAGTTTAAATCGCCTATATGATATATACATACAGAGTCAGGAAATGAGAAGGGATGTAGGATAAGTTTGGTACTTCATAGTAAGCCTGAGATTTTTCTAAGATGACAATTTGGGGACGGAAGGGGAGAAGAAAGACCTAAGTTCAAGAAAACAAAGATGGTATTTATTGGAAAAAGTAAGTGTAGACAATAGATCTCAAGAACAAGAAATATTGGCAGCTGCAGAATTATCAATATTTATTATGAATTTTATTTTCTTTAGGGATGACTCAAAAACAATGATTCTTGTCTTCATTTCTTTCTGTGTAGTTTTATTTACATCTATTTTTGTGTCTATCTCTCTCATCATTTATGTAATAAAATTGAGTAATTTCCACCCTATTTTCTTTTTCTTTTCTTTCTTTTTTTTTCTTTTGATACTGGGAATTGCATGCAGGGACACTCTACCAACCAGTGACACTTCCAGTCCTTTTTATTTTTTTATTTTGAGACAGAATCACACTAAGTTGGCATGGCTGGTCTTGAACTTGCGATTCTCTTGTCAGGGCAGACATTTCCACATCTTTTTTACTATAATTTACTCTTTGTCTAGACAATATTTTCCCCATGAGTAAAATTTAAATTTTCTTCCTCCTAGCATGCAGTTACAGTTCCATCTACAATGTACTCACTCTGTCCTTAATGAAAGACAGTGTACTGCCTCACGGAGCATAGCATCCCAACTAAAAAGTGGTATCATCTCTAGGTATCATTTTTTCTCTTTTGGTCCTCTAGATAGATCAAGTACTGCTTTCCATTATTCTGCAAACTTTGAGGTAAATGCAAAAACTAAACAAAACAAAATAAGCAAAAACATTCCCAATCTAGTCAATATACAATTTTGGACAAAGAAATATGCAAATATATGGTTATGAAAAGCTTTCAAGAAAAGAATTTCTGGGAGCAGATTGCCTGCATATTATTTGCAACATTACCAAGCACTAGTGGTAGAGCTGTGTGCATTCTATGTCACACCTCAATGCCTTGTTTCCTCATCTGGAAGAGAGTGTACACATGTGAACTTTCCCTCCATGTACTTACAGTGCAGCTGGAACTCTTCTGAGAACCCTACATGGGTTAACTCATTTCATCTTTACAAACACCTCACAGGAGAGATACTATTCGTATCCTTATTTCAATGCTGAGGGTTGTGCTGCGACCAGAACCACAGTTATTGGGGGGTGGAGAGGGCGGCGCAGCAATGAGAAACAAAAGACAAGATAGTGGAACTTCCTAAAGGAGAAGGAGCAACTTTATTTGGAAGCAATAAGCTTCTATAGTGCAGGCAGGAAGAACAGCTTACATAAGCACTAATGTAAATATGAGGCCAATGTTGCCATTCAAAAGTTCAGTACCTATCTTAGCCAGCCCTGTTTCTAAAGGATTGTCTGGGAGCATCAGCAGGAGCATGTTGTTACAGCTCAGCTCTTCCAACCACTTCTGCTAGCCATGAGTAACATCCTTGACCCTTGTCAAGAGAAGCAAAGTACAGATTTCTGCTCTTTGCTGATGCTTAACATGGCTGTAGTCATGTGCACAATTCTTAGCCTTCCAAGATACCAAATGCTCTCATTAAAAAAAAAAAAAAGAAATGATGGAGCGCCGGGCGTGGTGGCGCACTTTGGGAGGTGGAGACCGGAGGATCCAGGTTCGCGGCCAGCCTCAGCTCTCTCTCTCTCTCTCTCTCTCTACTTAGTGAGGCCCTCCGCAACTTCGTGAGACCCGGTTTCAAAATAAAGTATAAAAAAATAGGACCGGGGGTGTAGCGCAGAGGTAGAATGCCCCTGGGTTCAATCCCCGGTACCGCAAAAAAAAAAAAAAAAACAAAAAAAGAAATGATGGAGCAACCTCCTCAAGCAGAGATTGGAATCACAAATTTTCTCAGTCATAGAACTAGAAATTGGCAGGGCTAGAAAGTTCTGGTTGCAGCAACTAGCCTTGATACTTGGAACTTCAGAGAACTTTCTGCATCCTGAAAGGGAGAGTATTCTTGTTTAACAAAATTTAGCAAGTTTGACTGATGTATGCGTTGTTTATGAGGCAGGTTCTCCTGGTTCTGGTTCTTCAGAACTCCTCTGGGGGGGAGTCCTAGAGAAGGGATGTGCCGTTATGAAAGCCCACTTAGTGATAATTGTATTCAGAGGTCTTCTTTGTCTCAGGAGCTGAGATGCTCTGTTTTCTTTAATTTGAGCATGTGCGTGTTTGTGTGTGTGTGTGTGTGTGTGTGTGTGTGTGTGTGTGTGTGTGGCACATAAGTACCCTGTGTTTTGTCTCTGTTTCCTCTTTTGGGAAAAATATATTCCCCAGGGACTGCATACCAGCTCCAGTTGTTTTTCTGGTCAGGTCTGTGAATGATTCAGTCTGTAGATTGAAGATTTGCAACTCTTCTACAAGAAGCAAAATGGAAAGCTTCATTACTTAGCAACCCTGTGGGTCCCTTAAGCCTCTTCTAGCCTGAAGGCACTGGAGGTATTCGCTGTTCTTTAAGACTAGAGATGCAGAGAATTTTCCTCCCATAAATTGTTTTAGTTTATTTCCCCATTTCCCCTGGTGTTTAGCACTCTCAAAGCTTCAGATCTGATATATACACAGAAAGCATCCACACAGGATGCTCTCAATCCAGGTAGCTGTCGTTCTACACTTCTTTAAGATATTCTCAAGTGTGTGTGTGTGTGTGTATCTATATCTATATAAATCTATATATCTATATATCTATATCTATATATATGTATATAAATCTGTATATACATGTATATATGTGTATATATATATATATATATATATATATATATATATATAGAGAGAGAGAGAGAGAGAGAGAGAGATTGCAATATCCCAGTGCAATATATTGCACTGGGGATTGAACCAAGGGGTATTCTATTCTGAGCTACAGCTTCATCCCTTTTTATTTATATATTTTTATTTTGAAACAGGGTCTTTTTAAGTTTCTGAGAGCTGAGGCTGACCATTAACCTGCAATCCTCCTGTCTCAGCCTCCCAAGTACTGGGATTACAGGCGTGCACCACAACACCCAGGGTTTGTTCTTCAATATTTCATTTGTCAGGATGATCCTACATGGCATCAGACTATGGAAATAAGTAAACTTATATTTATGCTAGATGACTACAAGACCTTATAAATATTTATCAAAAGACCTAAAAATATAGGTCAAGCAGTAGTACATTGCATAGTTTCAAATAGAAAATGAATGATTTCTGGCAAAGCTTCACTTCTAACCACAGTGTCTTTTTCTGCCTGGTGATAAATCCACATTTTCACTTCTATTTTAAGCTTAACAACCTGAGACTACATTATTCCTCTTTCCTTATTTTTAAACTCCAGTTGTATTTGTTTCCCCTAAAGCATCAACTTCATGTGACACAAGGTATAGACTCCTAAAAATTTCAGGGGACAGGTTAATTACTTGATTGGTACTCTGTTATTCCATGGTGACAGGTTTATGCCCTAGGAATGGGGAAACCTCACTGAGCTCTGTGTTTTCTCACTTTTGAGCTTTTTATTCTTATAACTAAGTTCTCTTTCTCATAGTGACAGTTACCTTCAAAGGACAAAGACCACTAAAACCCAGCTGAAACATGAGAGGGAATTCATAGATGTCTCAGTAGTCAAGGACTATGTGTCACCTAACCCTACTAAAAGACCTAATGCCTGAGTGAGTAACTCAAGTACTGGGGTTGTATTGTGTCTTTTGGATGCAACACGGGCTCATGGCCTTACCTCACTCTTACAACTGGATCATTTATGTTATAGAAACAAATTTCTAGAAAATATCAAATTGCAGAGTAGGTCAGTCATTAATCCCTTATGAAATTATCTGTGATTAAAGATAAAGCCATTTGTACTTAGCTGGAGGCCAGGGTCACTCCTTTAGCTGGGACCTCAGTTGATGGACAGTTTTCACAGAAAGTATCAGGAGCTGTACAGGTGTCTTCAAATGTCCCCAGAGGTTCTTCATAAATATGTGAGAAAATATCACAAGAATGTGTAAAAAGAAATAAAGCAAATTTATGATAACAAAACTAAAGACATACCAAACTGAAAATCACAACAAAGAAAGCATCCATTCAGAGAAAGTGAATTGGTTAGAGGAGCTGTGACCATATAATCCAGTGGTTAAGACTATAAATAAAGCCAACCAGCATGTTGGTTCATGCCTATAATCCCAGTACCTGGAGGCTGAGAAAGGAGAATTGCAGGTTTGAGGTTAGCACTTGGTAATTTAATGAGATCCTGTTTCAAAATAGAAAATAAAATAAGGCTTGGTGTGTAGCTCAGAGGTAGAACACCCCTGCGTTCAATGCTCAGTACCACAGGAGGGAAAAGAATATAAATAGAACAGATGAGCTCCGATAGTCAATTTGGGTTGGGGTTTTATTTCCCCCAATCACCAGCTATCTGACATTATCCAAATTATTTAATTCCTGTTTGAATCGGTTTTCTCCTTCATAGAAAATAGACAAAGATTTTAGAACAACCAAACATATTTCTTAATAAAATTTTATTAGATTAAATTATAACATATGCATAGCTTGTAACAATTTGTCCACTCCATAGAAAGTAGTCAGAAAAGGTTAGCCTAATAATCATAACGCAATAGGTCAGTTTATTCTTATAAAGAAAGTGGAGTTAAGCAGAGGGGATGAGCAATAGAGATGCTGAATATGTGAAAAAATGCCCTTTGTGCTTGGTGATCAGAACTCTCGTTCTGAGGCTAGTTCTTGATTATGATGGCTGTAGAAGCAGCAAGTGGATAGGGAGGGTGCAGATGGAGAGTACGGCTGCCATATTGAGCCATATTACTGCTGATTAGGAAGAGAGAAGGTGTAGCAAAGAAAGGATGGAATGTGTACGCAGTATCTCATTTATGGTATATGAAATTAAGAAAGAAAACATGCACGGTGTTGGGCCCCAAATGCTCACCTCAATGAATGAGACTTTTCAATTTTTCTCCCATCAGTCAGATAGAGAATTTAAGGCACAGAAATGCATAAACAGGAGCTTCTACATAATAAGAATCTTACAAATTGTTGAGGGCAAGACCTGTGTACTTTTGCTGTCTAGCCTGCTGTCTGCTATCTAATTATAATTCATGCTTTGAAAGGAAAGAATTATTCTACTCATCTACCTTATATTTATTCAACAAGTAATCATGTAGCATGAACTGAGTGGAAATATGTTAGGTGAAAGGTGTGAATAGATAAATAGCATGCAGATTTTCCCTCAACTTCTATCATGCAATGGGTTGCTGCAAGTATGTTTTCACACACTATTAGCCAGTGCTCATAATCACTAAGAGAATGATGGGCTTTGTCTAGAACAATTGAAGAATATTTCTGAGGGAAATGCCATTCCACATGGGTCTTAGAGGTTGATTGGAAATTCATGACAGAAGACAATGAAGATGTTTCTGGTAAGAGAAAAGAGCAAACACAAATTCAAACAGATAAAAAAAAGCAGTTTATCACTTGAACTACACCCCATGGATTCATTTGAAAACCCTCAAATATTTTCACATCTATTTATAATATTAGGAATGCACTGAAATTTTTGGGTTATATTTTACACATTACTATATATCAGCTGTGATGGAATGTGGAATCAATGTATTGTAAACATACCAACTCTAACTGCACCTATTCTGTGGCTAAAAGACAATGAAGAATTATGCATTCAGGCAAAATACATTGCTGTAGATGGCACATGATATATTTGATAGCTTCCCATACTCTTTTAAGCTACTCACTTTCTGTAATGTGAATTATAAACTTTAAGAAAAAAAATTTTTTTTTGCGTTACCGGGGATAGAAAGGGGCATTTTACCTCTCAGCTAAACCCCCGGCCCTATTTTTTATACTTTATTTTGAAACCGGGTCTCATGAAGTTGCGGAGGGCCTCACTAAGTAGCTGAGGCTGGCCGCGAACCCGGATCCTCCGGTTTCCACCTCCCAAGTACTGGGATTACAAGCGTGCACCACCACGCCCGGCTTAAGAAAAAATTTTAATAACGATTAAGAGAATAAACACACACACACACACACACACACACACACACACACACACCTTTGTGTTCTATAACTATCAAGAGCTGTGGGCAAAACATAGGACTTGGGGATTTTTTAGACCATAAATGTAAACATTTAAAATAATCTGCCCTTGGCTTCAATCCCCAACACCAAAAATAAATAATGAAAGAATGACTTTCACACTAGTTTATTTACTATCCTTTCAGTACAGCAGTGCTTGTTGTGTTTACTTGCTGTTCTACATATATTCCATTGCACCATTGATATATAGATAGCAATCTTATTGAATATGTTTGAAGTATTATAAAAGGCAGCTTGCTTTCTAATCTATGAATCTTTGGGAGTTTTGTAGAAGAAATTTTATTCCTTAATGTAAAATTAACTGTTATGAGCTGGAAACTTTACATGTGTGTGTGTGTGTGGGGGGGGCAATAAAGCAGCATGGGTTGAGAATACACTGAAATAAAATAAATTAATCCATCCTTCCCTGCTCTTCTTAAGGTCACCATATTATTAGATGCATCACACTAATAATGAAATGAAAACCTTCACCTGCTTGTGATTTACAAGAGAAAAAAAGCTACCACTAAAGATTTATAGAAAACTACTAAAATATGAGCCACATTGCTGTGTAACAACAACAACAAAAAAAATTGGAACCAAGGCAGGAAACATTGTGGTTACCCAGTTTGAGTTTAATTCCACTTGATATTATAAACTTTCACTGCTTTTTGTGAAATGCCACTCAAACAGTTTTGAGGTGAGCGACTTCATGAGCATCTAAAGAAAACTAAAGATAACATCCCTCCTATCATCCCATATTCTCTTTAAAACAACAATAAATGCTGGCTGGCAAGGATGTGGGGAAATAAGAAATTTTCTACACTGTTGGTGGGATTGCAAATTAGTGCAGCCGCTGTGAGGATCAGTGTAGAAATTCCTCAGAAAACGGAATGGATCCACCATATGACCCAGCTATACCACTCCTGGGCATCTTTCCAAATAGACTGAAATAAGAATATTAAAGTGATATACACATGTCCATGTTTATAACAGCACAATTCCCAATAGCCAAATTATGGAACTAACCTGGTTGTACATCAACAAATGAATGGGCTACAAAATTATAGGAAATACACACTATGGAATTCTACTCAGTCATAAAGAAGAATAAAATTATGTCATTTGCAGGAAAATGGATAGACTTGGAGAACATTCTGTTAAGTGAGATTAGCCAGTCATAGAAAGTGAAAGGTCATATGTTTTCTCTCATATGTGGAAGCAAGGGAGTAATTGGGATATAAGAGAGACTTTATATAAAGGAGGAGAAACCCCAGTGGAGGTGGTCTAAGGGGGGAAGAAGGAGAATGAATGAAGGAAACACTTCCGCTGACATTATGCACATATGTGAGAATGCCAATGCTAATCTCAATATCATGTAAAGGGAAAGGGGGATTGGGGAGGGAGTTGGGGGAAAACTCACTAAGTGCTGTGTGCATGTATGTCACTATCACTATGAACTATATTATGTGAGACTATAATGAACCAATAAAAGTATTTTAAACATTATGTTTTTCTTTAACATATTTTATAATTAAGGAGGCTGACATTACTAAGGCAATGACTTTCAGACCACAGAAAGAATTGTCCCAAATTGATGATTTGACCCTGAACATGTTTTCTTTAATTTTCTGCTACCATCAGTGGATGTTGAGGTAGGGGGTGGGGATGGAGCAGAAATGGGGACTGGGAAATTAATGTTGACTCAATATTCCCTTGAGATTTATAGGATTTTACTGGTTTTCATGAAACTATAGAGTTAGGATTGGATGTGGAATGACCTCCAGAAAAGTTCATGTGTTGGCAGTGCAGACATGTTCACACGTGAAATAACTGAATCGGGGCTCTGACCTCATCAGTGGATTAACCCACTGATGGATTAATAACTTGAATGGGCTGAGTAAGTGGTAACTACGGGCATGCAGGAAGTGGCTGGATGAGGTAGGTCACTGAGGACGTGCCCTTGGGGACTATATCTGTCCCTGATCCCTTCTCTCTCCCTCTCTCTCTGCTTCCCAGCTGCCATGAGCTAAGCCAATTTTCTCTACAATGCTCTTCTTATGCCTTGAAGGCTACCTACTATAGATTGAACTTCTAAAACCATGAACCAAATAAGCCTTTTCTCCCCGAAGATTGCTTGCCAGGTATTTTGGTCATAGCGATGAAAAATGTAACTAGTGCAAATCGTTTCTAAGACATCCTAGTTTTGTAGGCTTACTCACCTAGACTATATGAGCACATATATGCCTGGCAACTTTCACTCATCAGAGACTTCTCCGCGTGCTAGTGATGGAGTAGTGAACATACAAAGATGGGTGAGAAGTTCTGAGTCAGAACGGAAGTTGTAAGCATGAGCAGACATGAGTGAGTCTATCGATGCCTTCTTCCTCCACCTCCTGCAAATAAGTTTAGATTTTCTTTGAAATATCTCAAAATACATAGACACATTGATGTGCAGAAACGTTTTCAAGGGCTGTGCTAAGAGGCCATTATTCTATTGTCAACTCTGCTCCAAGCTGGATGTGTGGCTTGGGCAGAACTCTTATTCTTTCTGAACCTCAGTCTGTTCATAGGGGAAACTGGACTTGTAATACCTTTCTTCTTGGCTGTCTTGAGGATCAAATGAAGTAATTTGAGAACAGGCATTTTGAAATCCATTATGATCTGGAGAAATGTAAGGTATTACTATACTTTCTTGAAATTGTTTTCCTGATGACATTCAAATTTTTAAATGAACATCTGATTAAATACCACCCTGTCATTTCATTCTGAATATTTCATTATACTGTGTATAGACATGCTTTAATTTGTATAACACATGCACAGCTTTAGTACCATGTAAATATACCCAGTGATACCTGTAACAATTGGGACCAACCAAGGGGAAAGATTTTTGTGATTAATAAATTTAGTCAAAGACAATACACTACAAAGACCCTTCTCACACTGTAACCTATAAAGATGTATAATTATGTCAATTGGGAATAAAAAATTTAAACTAATAATATTTAAAGAAAGAAATGCAAAGACAAATTTTTTTTAAAGAACTTTTATCAGCGATCACTGGCCAGTGATGATAGTCTCAGATTCCACAGTGGAGTTTCAGTTCTGAAAATATTTTCATGTTGTGCCACTTTGTTTGCTTTAGCTACTCTGCAAAAATACCTCCTGACAGTCCAACATCAAAGGAAACAATGTTGTTTCCCTAAGCAAAAAGGACAGAGCTGTGGCTGGCCAGCCTTTACAAGTGCCAAAAGCATTTCTTTCTAAAGCACCTGCTGTTTCACATCAGCCTCAGCCAGCGAAGGACACAGAAAATGACAGCAACTTTTTTTTATTAGTATTATTCCTTTCCAGTGTGTGAAAGCAGGGTAATGAATTCCATACAGACAGCACTAATTTATGACATGCACACAAGTGCTTGCTTCCTTAACCTCCAGACTCATGAATCGTAAATATTACTGTGGAAGCTAAGAGCACAAGTAGCTGCTATGGAAAGTAACTGACAGTCAAAACAAAAGAAAGGACTCAGTTCAGAAGGGATAGAACACTGGAACGGGAGGCAGAAAAATGAGTTATGCACATAGGAAAAAAAATACGCACGAAACAAGTTGCAGCAGACTTTTTCACATTCTTTCATCGATTCCTCTATCCATTTTTTTCTTGTCATTTCTCTATTCTCATTTGGTTTATGAGAATATAATCTGATTTTTAAAACTCCATGTTCTGTTTATATATGCACACCTACATCAGAGATAGAGGTTTTACTCCAGACTCACCTATAAAATGTAAAATCAATCAATTAATTAATGAATAAATACTCCTTTTGGTTCTTGGTTTGAGGTTCTGGTGATGTTCTATGAAGATCGTGCCATTTTGTCCTCAGACACTTTCAGGTTGTAAATATCAGTCTTCCTCAAGGAGCCATGCCATCTTCCACACAAGACCCTTTATGCAAATAATAATATTGAAGCTCAGGCTTGCTGCTCACAAACTGAATTAGGTGTCTTCAGAAAAGCGCTGCTTGCTTTCTTGGTTCTTGTTTATGATATTTTAATTCTTCTGCTAGTTTTTATCCTCCTGAGGTAACCTGAATGCTTTGCAACTTCTCCAGTCCCTCCTCCTCTCTCTTGTTCATCTTCCTTTTTCCAACAACTTCTCTTTAAGTTTTCTTTGTAGTCACATTAAACTGGATGTTAGAAAAATTAAATAATGTCTTCACTTTTATGAATAAAAACATGGGCTACTTTTTTCTCCTCTTAAAATTGAGGACATGTTTTTTATTCCTTTTATTTTTATTTGAAAGTTGGAGCTGTAATAAAACCACTCTTGTAAAAACTTCAACATTGTTAATGCTGTTATTACTGCCTTTATTGATAAACCTGGATTTGTCGGCTGCCATAAAAATAGATTTCTTTCCTTGATGGCAGCAGAAAAAGGTGGAAATGCCCATGTGCCTCTTCACATAGGCAATCCTGGAGTCTAGAAAAGTCTGCTTACACATGAAGGGCTAAACTCAGAGAATCTCTGCTGCTCAGAAAGTTTCTGGGCTGTTTTTCATGTTTCTCCAAGTTCTTACTTTGCATTTCCTCTGAGTCTTCTGTGAAATAGAAGTAAAATATACGCACATTACTCTTAAATATATCTCTGCGTAAGAAGGACTCAAGGTTTTATTTATGTTAAACTATCTGCTTCACTACTACAGCCACCGGCAGAATAGTTACCCCCATTCTTTCCAGCTGTCTCACCTTCTTGCCTCAAACTTATTGACAAAAAGCCTGAAGTATGATGTTTTCCTTCTTTATGACTCATATAGCACACGCTGTTTGCACTAGCCCCGTAGTTCAGAACAATTCCTTTTCTCATGCCACCTATTTGAAATACATAAATTTATATTGAACCCTGGGGACTTGAAAGATCAAAAGAACCAAATTCTTGGGCACAGGGATAAAATAATGTAAAAGAAGTGAGATCGACATCCAAGTCTTTTTCCTTCCCGTTATTCCTTCTACCTCTTTTTACCCATTATCCCCCCTGGAAATCTAGGTTCTCTTTATCCTGTTCACAGGATATAGACATAGGTCTCTTGGGAATCATATGGCTTAGTAAGGCTGCATGGTGGCTCTGCCTCCCTTGGCCTTGACCTTGGCTCAGTCTTGCAAATTTCTAATTTTCATGGCTCAGCAAGAGCTAGAGGCGTAGGACCAGGCCTCCGGTTATCCTCACTGAGCAGAGCAATGTCATCAACTTCAGCTCTCCCCTTTGGCTCACACTAGCATTTGTGCATCGGAGTGAAACCGAATCCCCGCTGGTCTTTCTCCTCCATGTCAAGCAAGAGACTTAGAACTCTACTGCCCAACGACTGTGTCTTCCTGCTGCACTTTTCATGCACCTGTGCATTCTGCTTTTCTCTTTCTCCCTGAGTTGATAATGCATTTCTTCACCCTGCTATCATACATCCCACCTGGCGAAGTGCAAGCTCATTAGTGCAATGAGAAAGGCCCATTTTAATTTGGCACTGACTAATATTGTCATACAGTATCTACCAACAGCCCAGGCTCCTATGACTAATTTAAAAATCCCATGCGTGCTTGCACTCTTGACTCTCCTGTTTCCCTCTCTCTGTATACCTCACAGTTTGCCCTTAAATCTGTCCTTTTTTTCCCATACATCCACAATCCAGGTTAGTTAATCCTCCTTTTGCCAATCCTTCTCCAAATTCTGTGTTGTAGGTGGAGTTAGTTGTTGCTTGGACTCCACACAAATGTAGACCATGTATAATCATAGTATTTATCATGTTATCATGTTACATTATGTTTATCTACTATAATTATTTACATATTGTTATAATAAATTTATATTATTATAAAATATCCATTTTATTATTATTTATAAATTCTTATTTATAAACAAGACTATATACATATATACTATATACTATACACACACACACACACACACACACACACACACACACACATATATATATATATATATATATACCAACAGCCCAGGCACCTATGTATATATCATATATATATATATATATACAGAGAGAGAGAGAGAGAAAGTTAGTTTAATGTAATCACTGGAACACAAGGGTTACTCAGAAAATTTTCTTTGAATTTATGGAGAACAGAATAGCAGTTGTATCATGAATGTGGACCTCTAGCATATCAGTCAGTAAGCACACAGCCCTTAGAAGTTTAGAGGTTCAGATATGCAGATGTGTGTTTTATATTCATTGTTTACTTTTGTGGCCACATGTCAGCTTTGACTGCTTCTACTCTGCTGAGCTCCATCCCATCACTCGGCTTCAGGAGGTTTTTTTTTCCATTCTGGTACCCAGGTTAGAAGAGCAGCATCTACTTGAAGGATGCTTGTCTGATGAGCATGATTACTGAACGAAACCTAACATGTCCTAAAGTTTCAGCTCATACGTGGCATATTGTTATTATGATGCACATGCCACAGCCTTAATCAATTCACTTGACCAAGGTGGATAGCAACCAGACCAACTGAGAGGTTCCCAAAATTATTTGGCTTACTGTTCATTTTTCAGAAACAAAATTACACAGTGGACCCCAGAGAAATGTATCTTCTTTAAGCAAGTAAACGGAAAGATGTGGTGACAAATCTGTGTCTTTGATGTGTCTATATTTTGTTCCAGTTCCCCTGGGGGAGGGGCTCTGTATCACTCACTTTGGGAACCCATGAGTAACTCCTTCTACAGAATTTTTGTTATCCATTTGTCTGCCAGTGGATATTTAATTCTCCCTATACCTTGGTTATTGTGAATATGCTGCCATTAACATGGGCATGCAGGTATCTCTTAAGACCTAGATGTCAATTCCTCTCAATATATATCCAGAAATGGGATTGCTAGTTCATTTGATAGCTCTCTTATTAATTTTTTGAGGAAAGTCCTGTGTTATCCAGTTTTCTGTTACTATGACAAATACCTGAGATAAACAATTTATAAAGGGGAGAAGTTAGTTTTGGCTTATGGCTTCAGAAGATTCCATCCATGGTCAATTGGCCTCCTTGTTTTGGGCCAGTGCCAAGGCAAAATATCATGGTGGTGAACACCCCTCAGCTCATGGTGTCTAGGAAGCAAAGAGGGCAAGAAGAAGGGGCTAGGGTCCCAATATCTCCTTCCAGGGCATATACTTAATGGCCTAACTTCTTATTTCCAGGACCCACCTCCTACAAATTGAGACATCTCCCAAGAGTACCCGGGCTGGTGACCAAACCCTTAGCATCCATTGGGCCTTTGGGGATCACTGACGATCCAAATCATAACACTTCCATACTCTTTTTCCACAGTGGCCAGGCCAATTTACATTCCCACCAATAGTGCATAAGAGCTTATGTTTCTCCACACCTTCACCAACACTTCTCTTTTTGATAACAGCTATTCTAACATATATGGAATGACATATAATTATAGTTAAATTTGCATTTCTCTGATTTCATTGCTTATTCTTCACCAGGTTAAATTTTAAACATTTTTTTCATTATCAAGTTGTAGAACTTCCATATGTTGCATATTAATCTTTCATCAGATATATGATTTACGAGTCTTTTCTCTCATTCCATAGTTTGCCATTCATTTTGTTGTCGTCTTTCAGAAGGTTTTTAGTTTGATGTAATTCCACTGTCTATTTTTGCTTTTGGTATCTGTTATCTCAAATAATAAAAGCAATTATGAGTAAGAACAAAGCTGGAAGGAACACACTTCAAAATGAGTTCAAAATAATTGTAAAGCAACTGTTATGTGTGGTACTGGTCATAAAAACAGACATGTAGATCAATACAATGGAATAGTGAGTCCAGAAATAAAACCACATATACATGTTCAACTCACCTTTGACAAGGAGAACGAGAACACACAATGAGGAAAAGATAGTCTCTTCAATAAATAGTGCTGAGAAAATGGGAAATCCACATGCGATATAACAAAATTGGAGCCTGATCTCATATCACACAAAAAATTACTAAAAATGATAACAAATTTAAAGATATAATACAAACCTTCTAGAACTAAACATAAGAGGAAATCTTCATGACATTTTTCTTGGCAATGGTTTCTAGGGTATAATATCTAATTTTTTTCTTTTTTTAAAAAATACTTTTATTGGTGCACTGTAATCTCACATTATAATGAAGTTCAGAGTGATAGGGGCATAAATGCATACTGGACTTGTTGAGCTTCCCCCTAGATTTCACCCTACTCCCTCACCTTCCCCATATAAGATATAGATTGATATTGATAATCCCGTATGTATACAGAGGATCTATGGAAGTGTTTCCTTCTTCAGGTGCCCCCCACTCTCCTAAGCCCCTTCCATAGCTCCACTAGGATTCCTCCTCCTTTATGTGAACTCTCTCTTATATCCCAATTTCTCCCTAGCTTCTACATATGAGAGAAAACATATGATCCATCACTTTCTGTGGCTGGCTAATCTCATAGCATAATATTCTTTAGTTCAATCCATTTTTAGACAAATGATATAATTTGTGGCTGAGTAAAATGTCATAGTGTGTATATTCCACAATTTCACAATCCATTCATCTGTTGATGGACATGTAGGCTGATTCCATAATTTGGCTATTGTGAATTGGGCCACTATAAACAGGCATATGCATGTATTCTTAATACATCTTGTCAGCAACCCTTATTTGAGCTATTTATTCTCATGGTTGAGGGAATATAGCATGAGAGATAGTACACATCATTGATATCTCTTGGGGTTTTTCATGGATCCGGCATAATGTCATCTCTGCTAACATTTCATTGGCCAAAAGAAATCACATATTTAAGCCCAACCTGAGTGGAAATGGAAGTGCACACCTTACAGGAGGCGCTGCATGACTCATCACAATGGTCAGGAATATGTAATGTTCTTCCACAAGGGGGAAAGAATAGTTGGAATAGATAAGGCAATCTACCTATCTTTAAGATATGGAGGCATTACCTATATGCAATAATAGATTAGTTGTGAAAAGCAACAGCAATTCTTCATTGATTTCTCAACTTTGTCATTCAATAAGTGTTTATTGGGCAGCTACTTAGTGATAAGCTAAATAATTTTATTTTGTGTTACCATAACAAATACCTGAGGCTCGTGCTTTATAGAGAAGAGAGGTTTATTTAGCTTGCAGTTCTGGGGATTCAAGAGTATGATGCCAGCATCTGTTCAGCTCTGGTGAGGGCCTCGTGGTGGAGGCATCACAAACACAAGACAGGAAGAAAGAGGCCAAGGAGGGGCCAGGTTCACCTTTTTTTGATAACAACCCATTGTCACTACAGTTAACTCACTCTTGGGAGACCCAACCTACTCCATGAGACCACCATTGATTCTTTCCAAAGGCACTGCTTCCTTGACCTAATTACTTTCTATGAGGTCCCAACTCTTAAAGGTTCTGCTGCCTCAATACTATCATACTGTAGACCAGGCTTCTAGCACATAATATTTTTAGGGACAAACCACATCTAATCATAGCACACACATTTTACTAGGTTTTAGTTATGCATAATAAAACAGACATTTTCCCTTAAATAAGGCAATTGACACATAATAGGCAAATATGAAGTATATAATAAGAAGCTGTTATGCATTATACATTATGATATCTGCTATGAACATCTAAGCATGTGATATTCTAGAAGCATGTGGAAAGTGCCTAGATCCAGATATGTAACAAAAATCTGATGTGAACATGGAAGGATCATGACATAGACCTGGAATAAATCAGGACATAGAAAGTCCAAAAGTAAAAACAAGCATACAAGGCATTTTGGAGAACAATTTACAGGCCTGTTTATAATAGATTTTAACATTGTCTCTCATGCTCAATACTTGCTATATTTCAAGGTAGGCCACCTTGTAATTCCCCTTTATTCAGATTTTATTGTAAATGTATCCCTCTTTGGTTATGTAAAAATAATAGAAAGTTTTTTATTTAAATAAAATATTTGATAAAATTAAGCTGATGATGCATGGTCAATGATGGCAATGATTTAAATTTAATATTGAGTAAAATATTAGTCACATTTCCAAAATGAAATAAGGATAATATAAAAAATTAATGGATATAATAATCTTAAGTAGCATATGGTGGATTAGTTGCTCATATTAGTTTCTCAACTTAGTTCAGGAAAAAATATTTGATTTTTTATATCTGTATATTTTCTACTGATATCTCACATTAAAAATATTAAGGATATATTATCAATTCATGCATAAATTTAGACAAAACATTTTTGTATTTGGATTGATGACAACTGGATGGTTGAAATCTTGAAATGACAAAATAAATAGTAAAAAGTATGAAAATACAGACATAGGCACATATTAAATTTCTGGCACATCAATTATGTATATATCCAATATTCAGTATATATCAGCAGTATATATGTATGTGTGCATTTACATCTACTATTTACTTATAAATATAAATTAACTGTATGAATTATAATATGATAATTTCTCTGAAGTTAACCATGGAGTGCTCAAAAGACTTCTAACATAAGAACATAGAAAATAATTCTCCCACTAAATAGGTTTATGAATTCGTTTGAATAACAAACTGAGCATTTGTTTTATACTTGTTTTTTAATTGGAAACTTTTAGAACACAATGCTCTCTAAAGTTCTTTTAATGTTTAGCACTTTATCATACTAATAAATCTTGAACAATGGAGATATGGAGTTGATTTACATTTCCAATTAGGAATGGAGCCAACAGACACCCTGAAACTATTTTTTGACAATTTATTCCAAGGAAGAAGACCTCCATTTTCTTCTTTTAAGAACTCTGGTTTTATAAATTGCCCTTGAATTCTAAGGAAAGGCAAACAAGTAGAATTTCCATGTATCTACTTTATTCTATTTTTACTTAATATGCCTGGGTTTTATCACCTTCACCCCTTCGTCTCCTCATTGCAATTCAGTCTAGCTTTTTAATCTCTTCCTCATTTGGAATCCCCTCCAATAGGTACTCATGATTAGAGTCCTTTTCATTGTCCTTCAGTGGGCCTTTTCTATTTCCAGTGTATTTATCTGGAGATGAGGTAACCACAAATGAAAACTTTATTGAAGGTGAATCTATTCTATGTACATGTTGTGCAATGCAATAGGATTTATATTTTAATTCCTTTTGTCTCCTTTATGAGATGGTAGAACATTGTGAAAATGTTATTAGATGCCAAAAATATGTCTTCTTTCTGGACTGTATTCAAAACTGGCAACATTTCGATTTGTTCACTAATTGCTCGAGTAGCACACTCAGATATAATTTTTGTTGCTTTCAAAGTCATGTATTTTCCCACAAGCATTGTTCGAGGAACGGAAAATTATTTATCAATAATGAGTTTATCCCCAAAACACATCAGACAAAAGGGTCCAAAGAAAGAACTGGCAGACCCCTCAAAAGTTTTGGAGTTTAACAACCACCTTCAAACCTGCATGCAATTGACCGATACATCTGTGGTGTTTATGTGCTAGCTTCCAGATCTAGCTATCATGATTTCAACAGGATTATGACTAGTGTTAGTCTAGTGATTAAATCTAGGTTAATTGCTCCATACTGCACTATCATAATTTACTTAATTTTCTCCAGTAAGATCACACATATAATATCAAAAGCATCCATTGGCATCAATAGTCCATATTGGCATCATACTACTCATTATTCAATATGAATCTGACTTTTGCTGGATCATATGTCAAAAAATGTGGGTTACAGCCTGGTGTGGTGGCACACGCCTGTAATCCCAGTACTTGGGAGGCTGAGACAGGAGGATCGCAGGTTTGAAGCCAGCCTCAGCAACTAGTGAAGCTACTAAGCGAGATCCTGTTTCCAAATAAAAAATAAAGGAGGGCCAGGGATGTAGCCTGGAGGTAGAAGGCCCCTGGATTCCATCTCTAGTACCTCAAAAAAAAATGTTGGTTACAAAGAACAGTGATACTGTAAACATGGAATGAATATAAAAAATGAAATTCTACTCAGGCATAAGGAACAAAATTATGTCATTTGCAAGAAAATGGATGGAACTAGACAATATTATGCTAAGTGAGATCTGCCAGTCTCAGAAAGTCAAAGGTTGTTCAAATAATACTGTGGCAATGCATAAAGGTATAACTGCCAATTTCACTAACATATACGGGGAGGTAGGAGGGAGTAGTGGAGTAGAATGCAGAAAGAAATACACCAAGAGCTGTGTGCATGTATGTTTGTATCACGTTGAACCTCACTATGATGTATGAGTGCAATGCAGTAATAAAAGTATGTAAACAAGAATGGTTATATAATCTCAACTTTGTAACTTTCAAGATATAGATAATAATATTAGTCTCCACAAACTACCCCTAGGTATGGTATTTCTTTGGTTTGGTTCTGGTCAGGGAGTAGTTTAGTATTTCTACCAGCTTGTATTTACATTGGCCTACCTTAATAATGCCTAACAAATTAGGAAACCAGCGTGAGGATTAACAACTGGAAATAAATATTGGAATTTTTAGTTAATTCTTACTCTTTTATATTTATTAATTTATTACTTCCTTTGTTAAATAATAATTTGAAATATCTTTGCTGTGTTTTATTATTTCTAATAAAAATTTTAAAACAAGTACATGTAATAGATATTTTTAATGTTACAGACGTCTTCATTTGTACAATGCCTTACTGAATCAAGACATTTATGAAAAATGTAAAGTTGATATTTTATAATTTCTTACACAAAAGAAAGATAAATATTTATTTTAAAGTTACTGCTATTCTGGAAATGGAAGAATACCTGTGTATTTAATATCTTGTGTTCGGATTTTACCTTTTTTCCAGATGTAATGATGCATATGGAGATGAAGGCTCAAGAATTAAAGCTAATTTTGTAAGGACAGATTCCAAATGAGCAAGAGAGATTAATGAAGATGCAATATTACCTAAATTATACTGTTATATACTGAGAAGATGTGATAATGTCATTTCTAGGCCAAAAAAAAGAAGACCAGGGCCCAAGTAGAAGATGAGGATCAATAAGAAACACATAAAAGCAAGACTTAAAGGATTCTTGATTGTGATGAGAGTAATTATTATTTGAGTTTCTCAATAAGGAGTGGGAAAGTGCATAGGTTGTGATTACAATTGAAGGAAATGAAGGTTTTACCCAGCATTTAAAAATAACTGCTTGATAATTGCACAGCTTTCTTTCTAGGCTAAGTAAAGTGCTTGACTTCCTAAAGAGAAAAAAGTAGTAATTACTATGAAATCAAGTTGGATTAATTATAGAATTTATCTATTTTTTATTATACTATTTATGTGTATTTTGGTTGATGTTTGGAGTAAGATGATTTTATTATAGAAAATTCAGAGAATATAAAAATAATACCAAGAATATTTTTAAAATAATTTTATTGGTATATTGGTATTATACAAGATAGTGAGATTCATAGTGATACAATAATATATGCACATAGCACTTATGGTCTGTTTCTTCCCCCATATCCCCTCTTTCCCTTCCCATCCTCCTCCCCAATCCCCTTCCACTGTTCTCTCTCTACTGGTCTCTCTTCTACTGGTCTCTCTCCTAATTTTCATGAAGTCCTTTTTCTTTCCTTTTCTCTCTAGCTTTCACATCTGAGAGAAAACATGTGGCCCTTGAGTTTTTGAGTCTGGCTGGTCTCAGCATGTTGTGCTCCAGTTCTATCCATTTTCCTGCAAATGACATAATTTTGATTTTTTACAACGAATAATGATTAATATTTGAATAACCTCCAAATTACTTTTTATGGATGCATGACTGCACATATATTTTAAATAAAATTGTGTGGAATAACATAATAGTTTTATATTCCTGAACATATGTACCAATTTTACCTTTTTAGCATTTAGGTGGATTTTACACTTCATTTCTAAGCTCACTCCTATGTTTTGATATCTCATTATCTATGAATAAATTATTTTCTTTCCTTATATCCTTAGGCTATTTATCGTTTGTGTTTACATAACTTGCCGGTGGCATAATAATTTTTTAAGCAATGTTACTAAATTTTTAAAAAAATGTTCACATGTTGTATTTCCCTCCTTTCTATGTATAATGATAGTCATTACTTCTTTTTCTATTTTTTCTCATTGACCAGAAATTCTTTTTTTTTTTTTTTTTTTTTTTTT